>APFE031176820.1:69929-83026 GCA_000404065.3 Pinus taeda
GGGATATGATAGAAGACAAAAAGGTGTTGCTGGTAAAGGTGGACACTTTGAAGAATACTGCAGATGCATTGACAAAATCTGTGAGCTCTGAGAAGTTCTCTTGGTGTAGAAAAACAATGGGCGTTTCAGGGCTGGAAAAATGACTATGCTCTCTTGTGGAAAGAAAAAACAAGTGGGAGATTGTTGGGTTGTGTTATATTCTTTCCACATAGTTAACAGGGGGTTTGAGGGGTACCCGTAACCCCACTTTAAGGGGTCCGGGGCAGCGCCCTGGAAAATTTTGGTTTTGGAACCTATGTTAGGTTGGGTGGACCCACCTATGGTTTTGTGCATGATTTTTGCACATGTTTTTTGGATGCGATGGTTTTCTGTCCATGGTATTGGATCGATGGTTTTTTGGTCCTTGGTATTGGACGTGATGGTTTTTCGGTCCATGGCATTGGATGCTTCGACATGTATAAATATGTATTGTAACATTGAAAGGAACATAATGAAAAATAAAGTTGGTAGTCTCGGTTTTGAGATCTAGTGGGAAATCTCTGTGTATATGTGTTTTAGGTGTTATGCTCTCGCATTTTTATTTTTCCTGTGATTTAGAATTCGTATGCAGGTAATTTCTATACGGGGTTAAAACCTACACATGTGAGTGCAACAGATGTCTTGCTTCATGTTCATCCACAAGATCAGAGCCGAATCAGAATCAATATATAAACTCTCTCTATTTTCAACACTCCTTACCCTGCTGTTTAAATTTTATGTTTCTATTAACAAATCATGTAGGTTCAATCACCGATCCGAGTTCATCAACTATGAGGAGCTTGTACAAAGCCTTCTTTCTACTTACAAGTGTGGGACTTATTCATGGACCTCACCGGCTTGAGGTAGTTAACTTATTTCATAGAAATATGAAATTTTCATAAGTGAAATCCATAATATGTACCTTCATATGCTTATTTCCTCTTGACGATGTTATCTTTCCCTTTGAATTCCACGCCATCCAAACATACTTTGTCTTGGCATGGATTAAAATAGTTTGCTAGATATTTGATTGAGTCTAGATAGTGTCTCTCATTACAAAGAGTCTCTTTGTCACAACTTTTCTTTGTTATTCTATTTTGGTAGCCTTCATTATGCACCTGTAATCCTCATCAAGAGGTCATGGAAGAACAATTACAACCAAGAAAAGAGTTTCATGACAAGAGACCTACTACTAGTAATAGTAATAATCAAATAAGGGAGATGTAAAATACTTATCTTTTGAGAACATGTCAGATCCCTATTGACCTTTCATCTAGTTGTCTAGGTAAATCCTCTCTGTGAACAGAGACGATCTCTCTAGGCCAATGAGTGGGTCTAGCAACCTAAGTGACAATCTACCTAAGTTACAATTGAAAAGAGAGACAAAGAAGATGGCCTACCTCATTCTGATGCTATCTCTATCTCTTTTGTTGAAGACCTTGAATCACTTGCGTCACAGGCTCATTCCTGCTGCTCAAAATGTTTATACACCTACGCAAGAGATCAAGACACAACAAGGCATGCAAATACAAATAGCATATTCAAAAGAAACCTACTTAGTTGATCAAGGAATGTTAAGATAGATGATACATGAACATACACATCAATGAAAAATGAACCAACAGTTCTATATTAATAGAAAAGAAGAGAAAACATACAACCAAGCCTTGATGTTGATAGGCTTTCCTTGAATGAATTTCCAAGTCCAATATAAGCTCTCCAAGCACGCCTTCTCCAAGCCAAATGAGTAGTATATAGGCACGTTCTTAGTATAAGGGTGAAAGTAGATAAAGACTGACCATTTGGGAATGGGAGAGAATGAATATATAGGCTGGAAAATAGAGTTAGGATCTCTCCAAAGATAGGATTAGGCCCTCATCTCAAGGAGGTAGGTCATAGGGATAAGACCAAGAGGCCAAGTTGGGAGAAATCGACCTCATCTACGCCGAAAAACCTCTAGCTCACTGCTCTGGAAGCTTCTAGATCACGAAGCTTCTCATCCTCTTTGGGAAAATTTTCTATGTGGGATCATCACGGGTATACAAGTAAATAGAGCAATGCCATCGTGGGTCGAGTATAGTGAAAAAGACAATCATCGTTGTTTTTAGTCTCATAAGGGTGATGATTCTCAAATTAGGGTTTTAGAGCTATTTCCTTCAGGGGAATCTCAAGGCATTTTCCAATCAATGTATTAGGAAGGATCTAAGCTGCATATATGAATGAGTACACTGCATAATGGTAATGTTTCAGGAACTTCAGGGTATGTTAGAGGGAAGTGCAGGAGGTGTGACAAAATATTGTGTATGTTATGAAATCAGCTCACAAAATGATAGAAAAGATAGACCAATGCCTTAGAATTTAGCCTCTTCGAGGGGGGAACCTCCTTTACATTACACAAATGAACAATTCTTGGATGCTACAAATGACAAGACCTCCTTTCTATGTATAGGAGTCTAAGGGTTCATAATATAATCAGAGCCTACATAACAAAATAATGTAAGGGCACAATAATAACAATAGTGGGCTTCTATGGGGTACAATAGTAACAATATGGGGACTACATGGGCATAACAATATAATAAGGGGGTTGTACTAATAACAATAAGGGGTTACCCTAGTAGTATAGGGACCTAACATGCCCCTCTCCTTCAAAAAGTGTTGTCCTCAATTCTTGAGTAGTTCTTGATACTTCTGTATAAAATTCTTGTCCTCCCGTGGAATATTCAGTGGGTAAGTTCTTCCACTTGATGAGATACTCTGAAATTGATTGATTTCGTTGCTGTCAAGTTCTTGTTTCTGTGACTGCTCCAAGCTCCAATATGATTTTCCCTTCCTCGTAAAGTTCTGGAAATATTGTTTGAACTGGGATCTTTTGCAACTTTTGAATGAGTGGCCACACTTGTTTGTCCTTCTTCCATTCATCCCTTCCTTCGTTTATCCAATCTGGTTGGATAATAGAAATAGCACAAAGCAATGCTTCCACACCCTCATCCTTTCTTGAGAGTGCATATACAACAACATTTTGCTTCCCTTTTTTGTAGATGATTTCAAAGTCAAAACCCAACACATTTGTGACCCATTTTTTCTATTCTTCTAAAGATAATATTTGTTCTAAAAAGTATTTAAGATTATCATGATCCATTTTTACCTTCAAGTGTCTTCCCATTAGGTAAGGTCGCCATTTCTTAAGTGCATGTAGCATTGCCAACATTTCCTTCTCATAAATAGCTTGCTTGAGATGTAGCCGTAAAAATACCCAATTGCCTACATCAAAACTTCTTTCACTGCGATGTTGATATGCTCGTTGTTTCATTCGATTCTACACCAAAGTGGCGTTATCCTTTAAAAGTTGGAGAAATTGTTGTTGATGCTCGATGTGATCTTTCACTGCTTGAATCATTTTCTTCTTGATATGTCCTTCTATCTTGAGAGTTTGAGGAGTCATAATTTCTTCCAATGCATTACAAGATATGGTTGGATTCATTTCTTCATGCTCGATGTGATCTTTCACTTCTTGAACAATTGTCTTCTTGATATGTCCTTCTATCTTGATAGTTTGAGTGGTAATTCCGGCCAATGCATTACAAGATATGTTCGGATTCATTTCTTATTTCTTGATGTGATCTTTCAGTTCTTGATCATTTTTCTTCTTAATATGTCCTTCTATCTTGCGAGTTTAGGAATGGTAATCCTTGCCAATGCTTTACAAGATATGGCCGGATTCATTTCTTCTTTCTCTGGGGTTGTTTCCTAGTGTATATCCTCTTCTTTTGATGTTTCTTGAACCTTTTCTTCCTCCTTTTCATAATATATGTAAAATAATTTCTTCTCAGCACACTTATGACCTTCAGTGTATTTGATATCACAATTGTAACAAATCCATTTTTCTCTTTTTTTTTCTTCCAATTGTTGTCATGTAAACCTTGTAGGTTGTGGAAGGCTAGGAGAAAAAACACTTCCATAATTATAGTCGTGAGTGGTGGGATTCCCTGTTTCCATAATTTCGCTTTCAATTTTTTTTCCAACCTGAATGTCTTCTCCAATTAATAAGGTTCCCAAATATGAACCTCATGTTGAATGTTATCGTTTAAAGTCCCTATGAAGACATCAACCCTTTGCTTCTCTAAAATATCATTTACCCTTATATTCAATTTTTGAAAGTCCTCAATGTGCTCTGCCATTGAACCCTTTTGTTCAATATTTATCAATTGGTTAAAGAAGGTGTTACTCTTTGTATCCTCATAATGTGCTATCATTTCTGCCGTGAAAATTGACCAAGTGACAAGTGCTTTATGAGAACAAATCTCTTTATACCATAAAAATTGATTCGGTTCTAAATAATTAGATGCAATACGTACCTTTTTTAATAGTGGTACACCATGTAGATCAAAATATTTCTCCATCTGTAGTATCCAATTTACCAGATCCTTGCCATCAAACATCCTCATCTCACTTTTTCTTGATTTTAGGAGCTCAATCTTGAAACAACTCTAACTCTGTAATTTTGGATCTTTAAGTTCTAAAATTTTGGCCTGTAATAGTCCTCTGAGTCCTCTTTCTTATTCTGCAAGTGTGATCACAATTGGATTCATGAAGAAAGATATATTCCCAATCCCTAATGATGACCGAATTATAGACTAGTTCAATAGAGTTAACTTGTACGAGGTGCCATGTGTCACTGTTTCAACCTTAGGTTCTAAACATTATACCCAAACAAAATAAAATATGTCCTCTTTATGTAACTTCTTACGAATTTCCATATGATGTCCAAAGAGAAAGTTATGACGATTTTCCCAAGGTCACCTGTTTAGGATGTAATTCTGGAGTCTGCAAAAACCCTAAGTTCCTCAAATCATATATCCGAAAATATAGCGATACAAGATCTGAAATTCAAACCTAAGGTTTAGAGTAATTTCTTCTCAAATGGGTTTTTGTTTTAGCTTCTGAAACTTTGTAGAAAAATAGTTATAGTGAAAATTCCACAATGACCTGTTTTAGATGAAATTTTGGAGCTTGCAAAAACCCTAACTTCCTCAGATCATATCTCCAAAAATATAGTGTGACAAGTTCTGAAACTAGAACCTGAGGTTGAGCGAGATGTCGTCTCAAATGGGTTTTGCTTTTAGCTTTTGAAATGGTGCAAAAAAAAACATTATAGAGAAAATTCCAAGATGACCTGTTTGGAGTAGCAAAACCCTATAATCCAAAGCTCTAATACGAAATGTTATGAAACTAGCACACAGAAAGATAGAAAAGAAAGATTTTGGTATATGAAAACTAGCACAAAAAAAGATAGAAAAGAAAGATAAACACCTTATAATTCAGACTCTTCGAGGGGGAAACCTCCTTTACATTACATAAATGGAAAATTCTTGGATGATACAAATGACAATACCTCCTTTCTATATATAGGAATCTAAGGCGTCATAATATTATCAAAGTTGACATAAAAATAATAATGTAGGGGCACAATAATAACAATAGTGGGCTTCTATGGGGCACAATAATAACAATATGTGGACTACATGGGCACAAAAAAGAAGAAGGGGGTTGTGCTAATAACAATAAGGGGTTACACTAGTAGTATAGGGACCTAACAGTGTAACAGATGTCCCCTAAAGCATGAAGGCAGAACTGGGAGTGATGGTTGAGATGCTTTATGAGGTTTTGCAAGGACGAGGAAAAACACTATCAGGAGACCTGCAAATCAAGGACGCATATACATATACGTATCTGATATCAAAACATGAATCCATGGTATGACACAACCATCTGGATGATAAGGACTATATGAAAGAATCCATGGCATGGGCGTAGCCATCCAAATGAGAAGGATCATTTGTAAATCTAAGATACGAGGTATGGACACAGCCATCTGATATAGAAGGATCATCATAAATGTAAAGTCCCATGGTATGGTCACAACCATCCGTATAACAAAAACATGTGTACAATCATGAATACCACATAGTGCCATGTACCCTGAGTCATTATCAGACAAGATTCAGAGTCTTGCGCTCCATCCCAACCTGATCAAAGTATGAATTCTAACATGCGAATGAATGTGTCGCATTCGAGCATGCTAGAAAATGACTTGATTACTGTTACCAGGAATAGTGTCCACTCGGATGCTGCTATTCCCACTAAGACTTGTAGCTATCTTGGAAACAAACAAGTAAGTCTACTTTCACTTTCCTTTATGAAAATAGATAAGAGTGGAACAAAGGAGACCAACCTTAGTCTTGCGCTTGATTTCCTTGTTTAATTCCTCTCCTTCCTGATAGATCTTTGCTGCTTCTTCTTCATCTGCCTAGCTTCAAAGAGCACCTGTGGATTCAAAGCAACATACTACTATCGAAGAACAAAGATCTATATTCATAAATAACATAGGACCAGATATGTGTTAATCATACAAATGCATATATAATGAAACATAAAAGAATGTGGAGGAAAACGTGAATAGCTTTATTAAGATCAAGAGTAGCAAGAGGATTACAACCATATGTTTTGACCTAGCATCATCCTCCAGCAAGAAAGCCCTTCTTCACCTCAAGTAAAGCTTAGATCACCCAACACTATGAAGTTACACCAGAAAACCAACAACACTTCTCTACAAGATAAAAGATTCCGGCCTCTGGATCTCTGTGATGAGGGATCAATATATAGATGATTGTAGGGGGGTGAGTCTTCTTCTGGGGTATTGATTAGTGTCTTCTCTCTGATAGTTCTTGATTCCACTTGGAAAATGATGATCTCTTTCTCATCCCTGGTCGAAAACAAAGAGGCAAGTGTCAGAGGGGAAGCTTCTGGAAGATTCCATGATCTTCCACCTTGCAATTTGTCCCTGCGATTTGTCCATTCCCGACCATCGCACCCTACAGAGGGGCCATTCAGTATGTATCACACCCTTTACACTGGGAAGGTGATATGCATCGCACCCTCTGCACTAGGTATTCAGTACGGTCTAGTTTTGACCATTTCTGAGCAGTTTTTAGTGGAGAACTTCTAGGAGATGATGTAATCAGCTGACCTTGTTCCTTTAGGCAGTGAAGCAACAATTTTAGGGAATTAGGAGCCCTCAGTTTATGACATTTATGATTGGGGTTGAAGTGCCCAAAAATGTCTATAACAGTTTCCCCCTAAAGCATGAGGTCGTTAATCTTTTGATGTCGGGTGAAATGCTTTACCATGAGGATCCGAAGTTTTTTCGAGCTGGGGGGCGACCTGTAATAAGATACAATACAGTACATTATCTTTACAACATTTTTTCATGATCTAGCAGAGGCGGGCATTCCCATGCTTAGCTTTATAAATTCATTTTCATGTACATAGGACAGACAATCGTCTGTGTGGCAGACTAATGATTCGGACTCATCATCCTCTGATTTGGATGATCATCTATTCGGCAATGATGTACATTTGATGTTTTTATATTCCTGAATATATTGCAACCCGGATGGAAGAAACTAGATCCGGGGTCTTCAAAAATCGTTCAATCTTCACTCCATGTGAAAAATGTTCTGGAGTCGAACATGGAAAGACATCGCCTGATTACCAGCCAATGATGTAAGCTGCTAACAAGCACGAGAGGAATCACCAATAATGACAATGACCCTCAAGGTACTACAGTACAATTCACGTGGTGTGAAAAAGGATTTGGCGTCGAACACCATGCAAAATATCTCGGTCGAAGGCCATTAATGTAAACCTGTCGCCGAAAGTGAGAAACTTGCCATTGAGGCATGCAGGCTTCAAAGTACTGAAAGGGTTGTCCCTGTTGGAAATAATACTGAGAGGGGGGGTGAATCAGTATTATCTAGTCAAGTATTCCTTTTTTCAAAACAAATTATATACGTTACTTCAGTTAGTTAAACCCACGTATATACGCAACTATGCAGAAGGAAAACCACGTATGCAAAGCAAAATTTTAATTTACTTTATCTTTCTGATGATGATTGTTAATATGTGTTGCAGATTCAAATAACCAGTGACCAGAGACAATAAAATAGAACAGAAAGACAATCACGCATAAGAACACAAGATATAAGGTGGAAACCCAATGTGGGTGAAAACCACCTGCTGCAATTCGTCTCTATCTTCTTTTTAAATTAGAAACTTCTTTTACAATGTACTAGTGCAGTCCTTTACCAGTACGCAGGCTGCAACCTGCAGAGAGCTACAACCTTCTCTCGCTCTCTAGCTTCTCCTGGAAGGGAGCTACAACCCCCTTTAGCTCTTGCACTAGCCAAGATACTAGTATGTAGGTGATGGCCTACAGAAGGCTACAACCTTCTCTTTCTTCCAGGGACCACGTTTCATAAATTTTTAGACTGGATCCATGAACATCACTCAATCATAAAGAATTTCTCGGTCAACCAATCTCCTTTCCACCAATTAGTTCTGAATCAAGTAGATACTTATCTGACAACTATACCCAAAACATAGTACCAGAAACCACACACCAAAATCTGAACCCAGAAAACAACAACAATAAACAGAAGAAACTAGATCACAACTTAAAGTATATACGCTATTTCAATAACCTGCAACATGTGTGCATACGCTTCTGTGTTTGGAACAAACTGCATATACGCGGTTTCCATTTACTGAACCAACGTGTATACGTGCTTTAGCTTCACTGAACTCGCTTACAGATCTATAAAAGATAATTCGCTCTTTCAGATATTCATAACGCTAATTAACCCAGATTATCAGTGTTATGTATCAAGCAAGCGCCACATATAACAGACCAAAATCATACAAAGATACTATCATTAAAGCTTAAAGATTATGACCCATCAATAGAACTTATCCTTCTCTTTGCGCTAAGGTTCCTCCTTCAATCAGATCCAGATCTTCACCATCACCCAATTACCAGTATTCCAGATCTACCGCTTTTTCAGATATTCAATAATAATTCAGATGATCATTTGCCACAAGATCTCCTTCCTCTTTTATAGTCTTAGGCCTTCCACAATACCATGGTCCAAAACCATAACATTTCAATACCATGAACCCAAAACTAGGGATCAACACATTTGACGAGATGCCATGGTCCAAAACCATAGGTTCAAATCCCAAGGACTAACTACCATGGACCGAGAGTAAGTTCCCCAACATATACGCGCTTTTGTAACGTATAACCCGCGTGTATATGCGTCTTTGTCTAGATGAACCTGCGTATATGTCTTTTTCTTCTTTCTGAGTGCCTGAACTGAGATCTGTCACCAAGTTGAGTTTCCATCAAGGACAACACCAGAGCCATAACATCAAACCTATGCCATAATGCCAACAATCTCCCCCTTTGGACTTGATGGCAACACCAAGATCTGTCACCAAGTTGAGTTGCCATCAAGAACAACACTAGAGCCATAGCATCAAACCTATGCCATAATGCCAACAATCTCCCCCTTTGGACTTGATGGAAACACCAAGATCCTCTTTCATTCTCCCCCTTTTCATCAACGGCAAAGGGTTGTGCTCCCCCCTTAGCACATGCTGAAATCTCTGTCCTGCTGTGCTGACCATGCTCCCCCTGATTGTAGGCAAGATCTGCAAAAGATGTTCTTCAAGACGAACAATGATATATACATCATAAAAGACCTTCCTATCACCAAAAGACTCAATATATACATCCTTCACCCAACCACGTGGGGATCATCTACCCAACCAAGTGGGGATACATCAAAAAATTACATATGACAACCAAGTACATTACATCTTCATCCCAAGTATAGTGGGGAAACCAAAATAGGCCGTTACATGACCTTGACACCATAAAAGAGATACATGACATAGAGACGAAATATGGAGAGCAAGACTTATGAATGTCACCAATAATTGATAGCATCAGTATCTGTCAATCATCATTTCAGATCAGCAACCATGATTTCCTTCCATTCTCCCTCTGCAATTGTTCTACCAACAACAACTACGAACTAGAACCAAAAGCTTCTAAGACAATTCCAACAATGCATCATTAGAAGTTTATTTGCTCCCCCTGAACCAGTGCCAGATGATCTCTTGCAGACCCATATCAGACAATTTTCAACCAGAACCTGTCCCTTCTGATATCCATCAAGCCTCCATATACGCGGCTTTCTCTGCCCAAACCTGCGTATGTACGCGGATCCTCCTCCGGCAACCATGCATACACTAAATTTTCTCTGAAACATACAAGTTTAACAACATGATGATGCATCAACTACTCCCAGCTTCTGTCTGAGATATTTAAAATTTTCCTTGGGCAGTGGTTTGGTGAGAATATCAACAACTTATTCCTTAGAAGGAACATACTCCAATTTGACCTTTTGTTCCAACACTTGTTCCCGGAGAATGTGATACTTGATCGGTATGTGCTTGGTCTTTGAATGCATGACTGGGTTCTGTGAAATGTTGATTGCACTTGTATTATCACATAAGATGGAGATAGGTGGTGTACAAGTGATCTAGAAATCCTGCAAGGTTTGCATCATCCAAAGGAGTTAAATACAACAAGATGCAGCTGCCACATATTCCGCTTCAGCTGTAGATAAAGCAATCAAACTCTGTTTCTTGCTGAACCAAGATACTAATTTGGAACCCATAAAGAATGCACCGCCACTTGTGCTCTTTCTGTCATCCATGCTTCCAACCCAATCTGCATCTGTATAAGCATGAAGAGTGATATTTGTATCTCTAGGATACCATAAACCATAGTTTTGAGTTCCTTGAAGATACTTGAAAATTCTCTTTACTGCCTGAAGATGAGTTTCCTTAGGATTTGCCTGAAATCTTCCAACTATTCCCACTGCATACATGATGTCTAGTCGGGTACCTGTCAAATAAAGTATACTTCCAATCATGGATCTATAGGTTGGTTGATGCACTGTTGCTGATTCATCATTTGCACTGAGACTACATCCTGTAACCATAGGGGTACATACTGGTTTTGAATCTTCCATGCCATACTTCTTCAGAATCTGTTTGAGGTACTTGGTTTGAGATAAGAAGATACCGCCTTTATTTTGTTGGATTTGCAATCCAAGAAAGTATGTCAGTTCTCCAAGCAAAGACATTTCGAATTCTCTCTGCATCACCAAGGCAAAGCTTTGACTCATAGCTTCTTCATTGCTGCCAAAGATAATGTCATCTACATACACAACAAGTATTAGCAATTTGTCATTCTCAATTTTTATATAAAGATTGCTATCTGCTGATCCTTTTGAAAAGCCTTGTAGATGAAGATATTTGTCCAAATGATAGTACCAAGCCCTTGGAGCTTCTTTAAGACCATAGAGAGCCTTTTTTATTCTGCATACAAGATTTGGATCATTTCCAAGAATGAAACCATCTGGTTGCTCAGTGTACACTTCTTCTTCTAGGTCTCCATTCAGAAAGGCTGATTTCACGTACATTTGAAATACTTAGAAATTCTGAAAACTTGAGAGAGAAAGGAACATTCAGATGGCTTCAAGTCTAGCAATAGGAGCAAAAGTTTCTTCAAAATCTATTCCTTCTTGTTGAGCATACCCTTTGCAAATAGGTCTGGCCTTGTTTCTAATAGCTTCCCCATTTTCATTCAATTTGTTCATAAATATCCATTTTGTTCCTATGACATTCTTATCTTTTGGTCTAGCAACCAACTCCCAAGTGTTGTTCTTTTCAATTTGTTCAAGTTCTTCATCCATTGCCTTCACCCAACATTCATCTTTGCAAGCTTCTCTTACATTTTGTGGTTCAGTGGAGGAGAGTAATGCCAAATAGCTTGAAACTTCTGCAATTGTTCTTCTTGTTTGTATGCCAGCCTCCTTTTGCCCCAAAATTTGTGATTCTGGATGATTCTTTTGAACATACCTAGAAGGAGTTTTTTCTTCTATCCTTATCTGTTCCTCTGGCTCCTCATGGGTTTCTTCTTCATAGTTTTCTTCTTCACTATCAGTCTGATTTTGAGGGTAGTCTTCATCCTCTTCGATATTTTCATAATTTACTTCCCTAGGAATGTATCCTTTTTCATCAACCACTACATCAATGCTGTCAATAATTTTTCCAAGTCTTTTATTGTAACACTTATATGCTTTGCTGTGGGGAGAATAACCAAGGAGAATGCCTTCATCTGCTCTAGGTTCAAGTTTTCCAAGTTGTTCATCATTATTCTTAATATAGCATTTGCTTCCAAAATTTTTGAAATGCTTTATCAAAGGAGTCTCACCATACCAGAGATCATGAGGAGTTTGAGTGTTGTTCACTTGGACTTTTGTTTTGTTGAGAATAACAACTGCAACAAATGCAGCTTCACCCTAGAAGGTTGCGGGAGTTGTAGACTCATCAAGCATAACACGTGCCATTTGTTGAATGGTCCTGTTCATTCTTTCTACTACTCCATTTTGCTGAGAATTTCTAGCTGTAGAGAATTCCCTTCTTATTCCATGTTCTTCACAGAAATCGAAAAATTCATTTGAGGTAAACTCCCCACCTCTGTCAGACCTGAGCCACTTAATTTTGTGATCTGATTCGTTTTCAGCCAAGGCTTTGAAAAATTTGAATTTTTCGAATGCTTCGTCTTTGTGCTTCATAAGTCCTCACCAAACCATCCTGGAGAAGTCGTCAATGAATAATATAAAGTATTCTTCTCCTCGAGGTGACCTTGTCCTAAATGGACCACATACATCTCTATGGACTAGCTCAAGAGGCCTGCTAGCTGAACCTTCCTTCTCAGGGAAGTTAGTTCTGGTTTGTTTATCAAACTGACATGATTTGCATATAGTGTTGTCCGGAATTTTGATATCTGGAAGACCACGAACTGCCTGGTACTTGCATGCTTTCCTTATTTGTGAGAAGCTTAGATGCTCCAATCTCCAGTGCCATAACCAGTGTTCATCATCCTTGCTCAAATAGCATTGTTGTTGTCCTTCTTCAAATATGTATAAATTATTTGGAGTTTTTCTGCCTTTGATCACTGTTCTTCCTGTATCAAGATCATGAACACTACACCCATCTGATCGAAATATTACCTCGGTTCCATTATCGCACATCTGACTGACACTCAATAGATTATGCTTCAAGCCATCAACATACAAAACATTTCCAGCTTTGACCTT
>APFE031176822.1:0-15570 GCA_000404065.3 Pinus taeda
ATTTATGCTAGTTTAATTCCCCCATTTAAATAGGCTACATTCTAGGTGAATACCATGGGTCAATACCATGTGCCATTTTGGTGAATACCATGGGTCAATACCATGTGCCATTTTTATTTTTATTAATACTAATATTAGGGTTAATAATGTTTTTTTGCATGGTATTAATAACAATCTAGTCCTTGGTATTAATAACAATCTAGTCCTTGGTATTTGTCCCATAGTATTTTGCCCATAGGTTTCAACTAAATATAACCCATTTTTTGAGTGTTCGTAAATATAAGGTGACTTATGGAGTAAAAATGTTTTATTTATTTACCATACTTCTCATTTATTTATATTTTTATTAATCTACGATACCTCTTTTATAAATATGGTATTTGGGCCATAGGATTCACTTAAATAAAAACCTATTCTTGAAAATGGGCGAATGGATTCACTTAAATAAAACCTATTCTTGAAAATGGGCGAATGGAAGGTTGTAACTCCTAATTTCAAGGGCTAAATTTACCTTTTTTACCCTCTCCCTTAAATAAGGTGGGCTATTTGAGGTGATTTGTAAAAATGTACTATGATACAAAATATTCGCCCACTAAAAATTTAAAACCCCTTAATTTCGCCAAAGGGCGAACATTCGCCCCTAAAATTATCCTTGATGGGTTACCAAAGACAATAATTTTAGACCGTGATGTAAAATTTACATCGATCTTTTGTAAAACATTGTTTGAAGAATTGGGAACTCAGCTAAACTTTAGTACGGCTTATCACCCTCAAACTGACGAACAAACGAAACGGGTGAACCAGGTGGTGGAAGATATGTTAAGGGCTTACGTGATGCAGCAACCAACCAAGTGGGGGGACTATCTTCACTTGGTTGAGTCTGCATATAATAATGGCTACCACACATCATTGATGATGAGCCCTTTTCAAGTGTTGTATGGGCGGAAGTGCCGCACCCCCTCCAGCTGTAGTGGACCAGAAGACAGAGTGATGTTCGGTCCTGAAATGCTCAGGGAAATGGAGGAACTGGTTAAAAGGGTGTGTTCTAATTTGAAGCCAACTCAGGATAGGCAAAAGAAATTTGCTGATCAGAAAATGAGGTTTAAGGAGTATCAGGTCGGTGATCATGTGTATGTGAGAATTCGAGCAAAAAAGAGCACATAAGAGTGGAGTGGGTGCGCTAAGTTCGCACCTCGATATTGTGGGCCATTCCAAATCCTAGCCAAAATTGGGCCGGTGGCTTACCAGCTTGCTCTACCTAGTCACATACGAGTCCACAATGTCTTTCATGTTTCTGTGTTAAAAAAATATGTGTATGATCCTAAACATGTGAGTAATTGGCAGGATATTCAGGTGAGAATTATCTCCAGTTAATCAATCTAAATGTGTTCTCTTAAAGGAAAACTGACTCAGGATGTTGTTGGTTGCAGGTAGAATCAGAAGGAGAAATCCGAGTCAAACCGCTGAGCATCCTAGACCGAAGAGAAGTCACACTACGGAAGCGGGATATTACCCAAGTTAAAGTGCAGTGGCAGCACTTTGGGCTGGATGAGGCCACTTGGGAGGATGAAGAACTCATGAAACAGGCTTACTCAGGGTTGTTTATAACTGAAAGACATCGGGACGATGTCTAATTTTAGGAGGGGGAGATGTCATATCCCCAAATTATTGTAAATATTTTATTTACCACAGTTAAAAGAAAATAATATTATCTGTTGTATAAACTTATATTTTTTTCAGTAAATGGAAGAAAAAAATAAAAAATAAAAAAATTTGATTTCCTAGTAACAGGGATATCATGTAACTTCTGTGGAGGGAAGTTAAGCCATGGCTTTAAAAAAAAAAAACAGTTCCAAACCCTAACTGCCCTTTCCCTCAACAGTGGAATGGTTTGCAGAAAAAGGACGAGGGAAAAAAAGGGAACTGTGCTGTAGAGGATAGGCAGTAGGAGAAGGGAAGGGGTCTTACCATGTCTGGTGAGGATCAAATGGTAAGGGCGCAGAGCGCGTGCAACTAGCAAAGACGATAGTCTTTGAGCAAGCTAGGGAGGAGACTGGTCTCGAAAGACAGTCTCAAGGTCGGGTGGATGACTAGCTGCAGAAAGCAGTGGTGGCCTTAACCAGGAAACAGAAAGAGGAGGAGTACTTACAGAAGGTGACCCAGGTATGTGGTTCTAACTTGAGTAAAAAAAGAAAGAATGATTATTTCTATAGGTTGCAGATCTGTTTCTTGTAGTGCGAAATGGAACTAGAGGGAAGAAAATAGGGAGGTCTGTAGTTTCTTCCTTTATTTATTTAAAATGTTGTACGGATAACAGAGGTAGCATGTAATCTAGAGGAGAGTTGACCCAGAACTCCACAGTTAACTATCTCTGTCTAAATAGTTTCCTTCTCATAGTTTGCCACTAGAATATGTTGGTGATTTGGGCGTTGATAGTATTAGGTAAGGCTGCCAAAAGGATTCTGCCATGAAGAGTTTTACCTCATGTAATAACCAGATTTCCAAGAAAGACAGTGTAAAAAGGAAATGAAAACCTAAGAAAGACAGTAGAAAATGTGGACAGCCGCCCAAGGGTACGTTAATAAATCAAATGTGAGAAAAAACGTTGTACCTGAATATAGAAGTGTGTAGAGCCTTGATTAAAAACCAGTACTATTTCCAATGGATTGAAAACTTTGGGATCTAGAACTGAAAGATAGGACAACGAGAAGGAAAAAAAAAAGAATTCTTGTTACCCAGTGTCATTTAATGGTGATTTTCAAAACTATGAGGTTAATACAAAAGGAAAAAAAATTAGAACCCAGTTCGGTTTTTAATTTTCATTACAGAATGCGGAACAACCTCCTTCTAAACAAGTATCAAAGATTATGTGGAATGCATGAAACAAGCACGAGAAAATAAACATGTACATGGTAGATAACCAGTCAGGGCACGCAAGGAGGGTTTCGAATTGTCTATGAGTCTAGAAGCCCCGGAGAATAGGGGGCTCGATAGCCGAAACTCGTAGGCCGTAAACCACCTCGAGAGAGAGAAAACCCTCCTGGTGGTGAACCCCTGGGGTTTAGCGACAGAGAGACAGTTTTCATGTAGGGAATTAGGGAAATTGCGGAAAACGATTTATATAGCTTCTATGTAATAAACCCGTATGTTCAACATAAATACGCATACAGTAAGAAATAGCCTAGAACTCTATTGCAGATGAAGGAAAACTTTATATCAAACATTCAAGCTATAACTAATGAATAGAGTCAGGAGATGGCCAGAGCCACAATTCAAACTTAAAGGAATTCACAGCCATTTATTACGCAAATTTTCCTTTAACTCAAAACTGATACTGACATACTGCTCATACCAAAATAAATGAGGGATCGAGTTTTTCTACAACATAGTTACTATTCCAAAAGACTAACGAATGTCCAAAATACCCAGAAAACGTAGAATATGTATAGCAGAATAAATGAACAATTGAAGTGAACAATGACCTCTATTTCGTGCCAGAACAACCATAACAAATAGCAGAGCTACAGCCAGTCCAAATCTGGAAAATCCTCAATTGACGCAAAACAGAACAACAAGAGAACTACTCAGTTCAAGAGCAGAAGTAAGCTCAGAAAGATTTACCAATTTGAGGCCACATCGTGCCCATAATTATTACAACTGGGTAAAACCCTCAAAACCCTAACCTCTTCTAAAATGAGAAGTTGAACAAGAGGCAAAACTTCATATAGCTGTGGAGAACCTTATCCACACCTCAGGCTCTCATATCCAGCCAAGGTAAGCTAGTACCCGTAACAGGCGTTGTAGATGCTTTGTTGTCCCAAGCCAGTCAAGCCAAGCCAAACCCAACAGCCTGTGCAGTAAATTCATTCCACAAGAGACTGGTTAGAGTATCTAGTAGGTTCGAAAGTTTTCAGCTACAAGAAATAAGGAATCAAAACAAAAAAAAAAATGAGGAACGAGCCGACAAACGAAAAAAAAAAAAAAAAACAGTTTACCTGTAACAAACTAGCCCACTGCCAGACCACGAATATGGACTCGAGGAGGCATCATCCAAGGAATTTCCAGCATATCCTATGAACAGCGTTGTGAAATGGAACGGCCACATCAGAGCAGATTTCGCAGGAGGGCTACATAGCCAAATGAGAACAGTCCCATAGCAATTCAAGGTTGAGGAAAACCCCAAGACAGGCGCCACCGTCGGATCGCTAGAGGTAAGCTGCTTCGTCGATCTGGGTGGGGTTCCTGAGTGGAGCAGGTGAGGCCGGACGGTCCACCCAAGCCATGTACAGGACAACGCATACAGAATTAACAACACACCTATTTGGCATGGCTTGCCACGTGACAGAAGCAGCGTGATATCAATTAAAAATTAATTACAAACAGTATGGTTCACACTCCAATAAACAAACCGTAGACATTTACCGAAAACTGCTTATATTGAAACCATTGTAGTCATATGGATGGTAAGTTCAAGAGCTGCGTAAAACCAAATAAAAAGGTATGGTAGGCCAGCTCAACAATGCACATTAACTCCTTTGTATGCGGATGTAAATTTAATTTAAAAAAAATAAAAAAAAATTATGGTGGTGACATTACACTTACCTTGACTCGAATGCAGCTCTCACTTTTTATTTTCTTCATGTGTGTATTAAAATTCCTTCGGTGCCTGCATCTCTTGGTTGGTATGTTTTTCTTAATTGGATATAGATTATTTTTATTTGAATCGTAAATTTTGAAAATATTATAGAATTGATAAATATAAATGAAATTAAATAATTAATTTTATTTTTAATTATTAAATTTTAAAATATTTTAAAATTTATATTAAATTAAATTTATTTTACATAACAAGTATGATGTGTAGTTCTGTTGTTTGTCAAAAATTGAAATTTTAACCATGTTAATTCAAATAAAAATTAAAAATAAAAATAAAAATTATAATAAAATATACAAAATAATTTTAAATAATATCGATTCATAAAAAATAGCATAAATTATGAGTGAAAAAATAGATTTCTCAGCTCATATTATAATCCATATATCTATACTAATATTTTAATATATAAAATGTTATATTTTATTTTTAACAGACCTAATATTTTAAATTATATATATATTATATATATATATATATATATATATATATATATATATATATATAATAAATAAATAAATAATTACCTTTTTAAACTAACCATTAAAATTATTTTATTTATTTATATATTTTTACCTATTTTAACTTATTTCCATAAAAATAAAAAATAATAATAATAATAATAATAATAAATAAATAATATTAAATTAATAAATAAATAAAAATTTGACCTGGGTCCTAAAGTCAAAATTAGCCGTTAATCAATTTAGCCGTTGGAGACTCTCCTCAGACTATTTAACATGCTAAGCTGAATCTGTTTCTTCAACTTGTCCTGACGATGAACCACACTAATTGGTTCGAAACACGTCAACAAATGATAGATCTTGTGATTTACGCCAAAAAATCTCTGATAAACCTGATATAGATCATAAAAGCCTCAATTCAATAAGGAAAAAAAACTCTAAATTACATTAAAAAAAATCCATTTAATTCCAACTCCATAGTCATGGGATCCTACCACACAATTCGATCAAACCTGTTGAATTAGAAGATATCAATTACCCACAGTCCAAGAATTATTTCATGAGATTGTGTGACCATTCCACTATAGCATTTATTTGATTATTAAAATTCCACATCATTAAATATTTCTTCCACCACTCTAAACAATGTGTACTTTACAATAATGCGTTATATAATTCTTTCAGCACTATAATACTACATATTTTATACTAATATGTTATACATGAGTAAATTAGAATATATATATTTTAATTTAAATCGGGTATGTTTTAATGTATATTTAATTATATATTTTTTATTTTTTTTGGGAATATTATCATTCAGAAATAAGGATAATTATATCTGGTTGTTATCTGTGAATGTGGTGAATTTGATTCATTTTATTATTCAAGGAAAATCAGACCATTTAAAATAATTTTTAAAAAATAAACTTTCACCTCTGCCAAATACCTTTCAATCTTGAACTATATCTAAAACATTTTTAAAAAATATTACATCCAAAACAATTTTAAAATATACTCGAGAACCAATATACCAACTTAATATATCATTGAATGCCCTCATATTTTCAAATTTACTGGTTTTTCTAAAATTAATATTTGATGATTAAAGATTATGACAATTATAATTTTGCCCATTTAGAAATTTTATAAACACTAACAGCGGAAGCCGCTGATATTAGTGTGAATGTGACCCACCAGATAAGTCACTCGGATATGTGAGTCTACGAAAGGCAAGTGACTATGGGGTCTGTGAATTAGCAAATATGATAAGGAGTTGTCAGTGTGAGCAGTAAGGAATTCCGTCTGGAAAAAGGAAGCCATCAAGCGTATTGCATTAGTTAACCTTGTGAATGCTGTAAATATTATTAAAAGTTAGAAACCAAGGGAAGTAACGAATACTCTTGAAGGTCTAAAACCGAGTCGCCGCTAAACATAAGAAATGGCGCCCACAGTATTGAGCCGCAAGTGCAAAGTGAATGGGAACTTCCGTATAAAGGTAAAAAAAAAAATCTCCAAAATTTTGTTATCTTCAATTTAAATCGAGGAATTGGACTCTTAATTTTTCATACCACAGGCCGGCTTTGTTAAGAATCAAAGATGTTACCATGTAAAGATGTTAGAGTTTAATTAGCATCAGTAAGAATTATGATGTTATTTTTAATTGGAGTAGTCTAACAAGGCGGAGGAATTGCCTGGTTTCCGTCGCCGCCTGGAAAAACGTCTGGCTCTGGCCACTAGCAATTCCTCTTCCCTCTACCACCCTCTACGAGCTCCACCAAGCTCCGCCACTCTCCGCATTAAAGTCAATGCCTGACATGAATCGGTGGAGGCAGGATTTGCAGAGCACCCGCTTCTGCAGGTCACGCGACCCTCGCAAAACTCGATATCGCCAGAGGAAAGGAAAAAGCTGCTCAGGTTCCTGCAAATCGATTCACTCAGAAAATCACTAGGCCAGATCCTCCATGCCTGCATTTCCCGCAAAGAATTATGCACCACGACACCAATATCAAGTACGTCCATAATTACATAAAGTCCAGCAGCATTCTCGTCATGGAGCCTGGTTACAGAGCGCGGATCTACCATTTGGGCGCCTCTTATCTCGCTGGGGAATATGACACAGAAGTGGTCGGGGTTTTGCCTCAGTGTTCCAGCGTGAAGATAACCGGAACACAGGGCTACGTCGCGCCGGAATACATCAACAGCGGCATCGTGTCACAGAAAGCGGATGTGTTTGCCTTGGGTGTTGTGTCGGTGGAGCTCCTGTCTGGGCACGAACCGATAAGGTATGTGGCGGATGAGGGTGACCACGGTATTAGGAGAATAGGGCTTATACAGAGCCTGAATATTGTTATTTCAGAGGCCGACGATAATTTTGCAGGGACACTGAGGAGATGGATGGATCCTCGGCTTAGGGACTCTGTAACGCCTTGGAAATATTGCGACGGACAGGCGCCAGGCGCCCGGGCCCGCGCGCACGCCAGGCGGGTGTGCACGACCGCACGAAGGCACTTCACACAAAAAGCGACGATACTTGGAACAGCAATGCGACGAAAGGCGACCTCCGACCGAACGACAATGACACTTATGCGATGAGCGTTGGATGATTTTATATGGCGTTGAAGAGTGGCTTGCACATGGTAAGGCCGACTTGTTGTAGAGGCATTTGGGGTTGCGTTATGTGCATTTTGGGGTTCGGCCAAGGGGCTTTCACCCACCCATCGCCCACGTTAGAATGCCTATATACACATGAGCATGGAGCTTCCAAACGACAAGCAAGAATCAATGCATATCTTCGCAGAGCAAGTGGAAAGCGCGCACTTGGAAGGAGATGTGCACATCTCATGCGCACTTGGCCTTCATGACTTGTACGCTTGGGTTGGACTTGGTGATAAGTCGAAGTTAATGCATAGGTGGTTCTACATTACGGTTTTAGTGTAGATTTGGTAGAGGGTTGTAGGTGGCTCGTGTGAGCACCATTCTTTGTACAAGGGATGCATAAAGTTGTTGTAAGGCAAGGTTGCCTATCTTTGTAAAATTTGACTGAGTGTTGGCTTAGAGTTTGCAAGCACACTTGTACATTGTATTGTTGAAAACTGGTATATAATACATTGTTGGGAAGACTGTTTGGGAGTTGCCCCTCCCCTTTATATCGTGTGATTGTTGTTTTTTTATAATTGTTGTGGATAATGATTAAGTATGGGTGATCATTGATATAAAGGTTAAATGCATTTTATACTTGGTTGCGAAACACAAACTAAGTAAACGGTTGTGAATTAGGCGTAGTCCATGTACACGAGTATTGTTAAAAATAAAGTGTTCGATGGTGCCGCACCTTGCCGGCATGGTTGAAAGACCACCGTAGGCTTGGGGTGCGTGATAGGTGGTATCAGAGCAGGTTTAACTTGCGGATGAAGAGATCGGTTGGGCCAAGTCGTTGAAGTAAGTGAAGCTTGTGACGAAGACAAGTGTGGGTTGCACTTGGAAGAAGTGGCCGTGGTAACAGGTTCTTGCAGGGAAAGAGGCTGGTGAAACACTCTAAGTGTGACATCAAGGACTTGGGTTGCAGGTGAAGCCGATGCATGGTCGAGACTAGATTACAAAGAAGGAAGAGGCTATTGGCAATGGCTGAATCTCATGCTAGGTCTACTCGTGATCCCATGGATACTACTCTTGGGTTAATGCAGAAAGTAGTGGAAAGGTTGGAGTACTTAGAGGACAACTTTGGAAAAAAGATTGACCTTGTTGTGGAAGAACAAAAGGAATTCTTGAAGGTGAAATAAGAACTCGATGAACTCCGAACTCAACATGAGTACACTGATTTGATGTGTACACAACTTGAATTAAAGGTCAAGGACGTTGAAGCTTCAAGGGACCAGGGTCTAGTGGAGATCATGGACTTGAGGAAAGCTCTTGACGAAGCCAAGGATGAAATAGCGGTGTTGAAGAAGGCCGTGAGGCATGGCTCAGGTGGAGGAGTGCCTCATGTGAAAGTCAAGGAACCGGATTCATTCGATGGTACAAGGAGTGCAAAAAGTCTTGGCAACTTCTTGTGGGACATGGAGCAATACTTGGAAAGGTTGGGTCTATCCGATGATGAGACTAAGGTCAAGGTTGCTGCTCAATTCCTCACAAAAGATGCTAAGATGTGGTGGAGAAGAAGGATGGACCAGATTGCTAATGGCAGTGCTAGTGACATCACTTCTTGGGATGAAATGAAGGGAGCCTTGCAGGCCCATTTTAGTCCTCGGGATGAAACATGGGAAGCTAGGATGAAGATAAATTTTATAAAGCAACCCGGGAACCTTCAAACTTATCAGCGGGAGTTTGCAAGTGCAGTCCTTGAGCTACCTGATATGGCGGAAAGAGACAAGGTATTCAATTTTATTGTTCGATTGAAGCCTTGGGCACGCAATGAGGTGAAGAGATAAAGGATTCGTACACTTGAAGAAGCCTTTGCTGTGGTTGACAGGTTGGTTGAACATTATGATGAGACTTCTGATGATAGGAAGAAGAAGTCCGATAAACCGAAAGATAAGAAGAAAGAGGAAGCTTCGAAATTAGATGATAGTTCGAAGGCAAAGAAAGTCTTGAAGTGTTGGATTTGTGCTGGTCCACACACGTTGAAGAATTGTCCCTCTAAACCGAAGGTGGCTGCTATAGCACAATCTAATGCAAAATATGAAGGTGCTTCTGTGGGTATGATGCAGATTCTTGGAGCTGCTGCTGCTACAGAGGTGATCTCTCGAAAGGATCCCGAGAGGAACAAGTTGGAGTATGTCCGGATGAAAGTTGGAGGTGCTGATATACTCACTATGGTAGATAGTGGGGCCTCTCACAACTTCATGGGTGAGGACACTGCGAGGAAGATTGGGCTTAAATATGTTCCTATCAAGGCACATATGAAGACGGTGAATTCTCCTCCAAACGAAGTACTTGGTGTGGCTGAACAGGTGGACACTACACTTGGTGAATGGACCGAGAAGGTGGACTTCACTATAGTGAGGATTGATGACTATGAGGTTGTACTAGGGATGGAGTTTATGAAGCAATATGATGCGATGGTGGTACCACATTTGAAGAAGCTTTACATTTACGATGGAAGGGAAGATGTACCCATAGGTGTGACTACCTTTGGTGTGACTAGGCCTGATTGTAAGTTGGCAGTGATGCAGATGGGGGATGAGAAGAAGTTGGATGACATGAGTAAGCGTTTGTCCAAGGCAGAGACAAAGCTTACCAAACAATCCTTGGTCATCAAATCACTTTCAGATAGTATCTTGGACTTGACAAGAAGGCTAGAGGTGATTGAGGATGAGGATGATGATGAGGTATATGTGAGGCCGGATGTTCGAGAGGAAGACCAGGTGACTTATCTACAAAGGATGGAAGTTGAAGATCCTGATAGGTGGATCGAATTGATTAGTGAGGGTGAGCCTTCAGGCTCTCACTCCTCTACATCTTCTTAGAGGAACAAGAAGATGGGGCTCATTGTTAGCTACTCATGGCAGTGAGTCCTTAAGCAGTTGATCAGGTATGATGGTGCAGGGATGGCTTGGAATCAAGCATCATGACATGTTGCAGATGGATGGAGACTACTTCATGGACCTGAGCATGGTTTGTTCTTGATGAAGTTCAGGATGTGGTAGATGTTTTGGGAAACAACTGATGGTGGCATGAGGATTTTCACTCTCATGATTTGAGCGTGATGGTTGGATTAGCTACCCAACTAGTTCAAACATGCGGGACGTCAGTGAGTAGAGATGTGTTGACATTGGGGTGGAGTATCATGACAGTAGTTCACATAGAACACATGATGGAGAGAGGTGTTCTCTTGAGGCACTTGACTTGATGGAGAGATGTGTTCTCTTGAGACACTTGACACTTGGTGGAGAGGTGTTCTCTTAGAGCACTTGACAGATTGATGAGATGTTGGCACATGGTTGTGGTGTGTTAACACTTGTTGGCATATCATGGGCAGTTTGCACATGGTGGAGTTGATGCACATGATGGAGTTGACACATTGTTGTGGTAGACATGTAGCTTGAGTTGGAAGGGCAAGCCTTCCATGGTGGAGAGCAGCATGGAGAGATTGTGGCAGGTGGTCGATGATCATGGACATCGATGACATACTTTGGTATGGACTATCTTGGTGACAGTTGGTCACTTAGATGAGACATGGTGGAGATGGAGTCCTACATATGTTGCAGGGATGTTTGCCATATGTGGAGGAGTCGACATCATGGACTGATGCTTGGGGATGTTGTCGAGGACGACAACAACTTTAGGTGGAGGAGGATGTAACGCCTTGGAAATATTGCGACGGGCAGGCGCCGGGCGCCCGGGCGTGCGCGCACGCCGGGCGGGCGTGCACGACCGCACGAAGGCACTTTGCACAAAAAGCGACGATACTTGGAACAGTAATGCGATGAAAGGCGACCTCCGACCGAACGACAATGACACTTATGTGATGAGTGTTGGACGATTTTATATGGCGTTGGAGAGTGGCTTGAACATGGCAAGGCCGACTTGTTGTAGAGGCATTTGGGGTTGCGTTATGTGCGTTTTGGGGGTCGGCCAAGGGGCTTTCAACCACCCATCGCCCACGTTAGAACGCCTATATACACATGAGCGTGGAGCTTCCAAACGACAAGCAAGAATCAACGCATATCTTTGCAGAGCAAGTGGAAAGCGCGCACTTGGAAGGAGATGTGCACATCTCATGCGCACTTGGCCTTGGTGACTTGTACGCTTGGGTTGGACTTGGTGATAAGTTGAAGTTAATGCAGAGGTAGTTCTACATTACGGTTTTAGTGCAGATTTGGCAGAGGGTTGTAGGTGGCTCGTGTGAGCACCATTCTTTGTACAAGGGATGCATAAAGCTGTTGTAAGGCAAGGTTGCCTGTCTTTGTAAAATTTGACTAAGTGTTGGCTTGGAGTTTGCCAAGCACACTTGTACTTTGTATTGTTGAAAACTGATATATAATACATTGTTGGGCAGACTGTTCGGGAGTTGCCCCTCCCCTTTATATCGTGCGATTGTTGTTCTTTTATAATTGTTGTGGATAATGATTAAGTATGGGTGATCATTGATATAAAGGTTAAATGCATTTTATACTTGATTGCGAAACACAAACTAAGTACACGGTTGTGAATTAGGCGTACTCCATGTGCACGAGTATTGTTAAAAAGAAAGTGTTTGGTGGTGCCGCACCTCGCCGGCACGGTTGAAAGACCACCGTAGGCTTGGGGGCGTGACAGGTGGTATCAGAGCAGGTTTAACTTGCAGATGAAGAGCTCGGTTGGGCCAGGTTGTTGAAGTAAGTGAAGCTCGTGACGAAGACAAGTGTGGGTTGCACTTGGAAGAAGTGGCCGTGGTAACAGGTTCTTGCAGGGAAAGAGGTTGGTGAAACACTCTAAGTGTGACATCAAGGACTTGGGTTGCAGGTGAAGCCAATAAAACGTGTCAGTGGCACCTTCGAGGCCAGATAGAGTCATCTGCGTTTCATAAATATTCCAGAGTAAACAGGTTTGGATTATATTGGTGTGCATTGCTTTGAACATTGTTGTACTGCAAAAGGGAGAGAAAAAACCATGGTGGTTTGGATTATAATGGTTTGTATTGCTTTGAACATCACTGTACAGCAAAAGGGAGAGAAAAAACCATGGGATATAATGATCTCAAGACTTCCTATAAATATGGTTTGGATGGGTCATTTCGATGGATTATAAGCAGGATATTCAAGTGTTTCAGATCTTTTATGCGCACCACTTTGAAGCCTAGCCAGAGCTTAAACCTGTTGAGATGAGATCTACCAAAGAAATGTGTGCAAGTTTTTCTTTAATTTGTTCTGGAATGTATGATTCTCATGCCCCCTTCAATTTTTTTGGACCTATGAGGCAAATTGTATTCTTGGTCAAGAAAGTAATGAACTTCAAAATACAGACAATAATTTGTTTGATCTTTGGATGTGTATTTTCTGATGCATGTATTTATATTTATTCGCTTCAGTTGAATTCCTGGAGTTTTAGCTTTCCAGGTTTAAAAGAAGTGTTCATGCAGATGTGCCTTTGTGTTGATACTGCCATGGATTTTGCATCTTTTCAGTAGGAAATTGATAACGGTTTGCATATTTTTTATTAATTGAATCTCTCTTTAAGATAGCTTTTCTTATTTTTAGCTTGTAATATATAGCGACTTTCTACTGAATCTCTCTTTAATATAGCTTTTCTTATTTTTATTAATTGAATCTCTATGTAATATTATTTTTATTAATTGAATCTCTATGTAATATGTAGCGACTTTCTTATGAAAGTGGAAAACGAAGATTCCCATTTAAAGAGAGTCGTGCTTGGATGGGAAAACTCTGGCAATGATGTCTGGAATATTTTGTAAATATTTTGTATAAATATAAGAGAATATATTCCAAAACACTGGGATTGCTTGGATTCATGGCAAGCAATATCATTAAACACTGATTAATCACGTTAAATCCGGCAGATAGATGTTTGAAAAGAATGACAGTATTCTCTAGGACAACGGGAGAATCTTTTTTTTCAAAGTTTTTAAATTTGAAAACTTATCATCTTTTTCTTGATTTTATACTACATACATATAATGTGATGATGTTTATTATATAAATAATGTTTTAATTGATGGAAAAGAAAGTTTTATATGGATTTTAATTAAATTTTAAACATAAAATTCGTAGTTATAAAAATTTATTTTAATGTGATATCTAACAATGAATTTTTTTTTAATTATTTATAATTTATTAATAAAAACAAATTACAAATAACAAATTGAATTAATTATATTATTTTTTTTGGGTATCTCAACTCGTTTGATACATAATTATCAATAAACCTCTGGTGGTCTAGGACTTGTCCTCCTTTGTAAATTGGTTCACAAACAAAGGCATTTGAACCTTGGGTCTGCTTGCCTAACACGTAACTAGTAGTAAACCTCTCGGGTCTACCATCTGTTTTCCTCTCCGTATACTGGGTCACAACTAAACCTCTGGGGTCTACGACCTATCCTCCTTTCCGTAAACCGGGTCACAACTGGGGATTTGAACCTTGGATCTCTTAGTTTTTACAGATTTCACATTAATTCGATCACAAATTGAGTTGCCCCCTTGAAACAAATCAAATACTCTTGATTTATTTTTTTACTTTTTTAATCTAACTTATATTATATTTTTATTATTATTATTATTATTATTATTATTATTAAGTTAAAATATGTCTTATTATTATTATTATTTTGTTATGTTATTATTATTATATTTATATTAATTAACTTTATGTTTAACACTTCATTCATTAAATGCTCCTCTATATCTCTCCTACATCTACAATACTTGGTTTCAACATTCACTCGAGCTATAAATCTACTCCTTAGGCCAATGATTTATATGAAAAATTTATATTTAATTATAAATTAATGTAGTTTTAATTTCATCATTATTGTAAAAACAACTCTATATCCAATATGAGATAGATATAGCAACCACACAAAGAGATGTTGTAGTGTATCATTAAATAATAATAATAAAGTAATGATTAAAAGTAAAATTAATAATAAGAATAATAAGTAGATACAATTCAATTTATTATATGGAGTGTAAAGAGGAATTAAATTTGGGAACATTTCCTCATATTTTGTACTCAAAAACAGAGTCACATGTTGAGATATTTAGAATGAATCTGTCTTAGTAAAGTTTGTATTCTAGAATTAAGATGGATTTATGTTGGGGTCTCAATAACATAATAATTTTATACTCTTTCTACCCTTTATTGCGAGAAATGCATCTAAAACCTTTCATAATAATGAAATGTGAGATATATAATCTCTTTCATAATCAATATAAAATTGACAAGTAATGTTTATATAATGGAAAAAAAAAAAAACTCACAATTAAAAAATTGTGTGTAATTCCATTTATAGAATTGTCATATAATGCTTTTAAAAACATTAACAATAAGATACATATATTTCAATACCGATTATAAATAAATAAATAAAACAATATCCATATTAAGTGATATATCAACTTTATTTTGTATATAAAGGTGTTTTCTACCCTCTAAATGTGATGGCAAAAGTGTTTTGTACCATTAAATTGTGATAGAGATAAGTGCAGTGGATATGTCTAATTAGTTGATGTTCAATATGGAGTTCACATGCTCTATTTCACCATTTAATTGTGATAGATATATTGTGATAAATGTGTGTAATTGTTGAAATACTAAGTTGGCATATTATATCTATTATGTCAAAAAACATAATTTTATCTATACAAAAAAATTCTTAAAAGACATATATACTTTGTCTTTCTAGTTTTGAACTTGAACATCTTACATGGTAAGAGAAAACGCACCTCTAGTTTTGAAACTAAACCTCTGACTTGGTAAAAGAAAACACATAGTCTTAACCATTCTCTAGTTTTG
>APFE031176847.1:9670-52180 GCA_000404065.3 Pinus taeda
AGATATTTGGTGGCGAAGCTATGGTGCAAGGGCACCAAATTTGCAGAAATTGGCCATAAGAATCTTGAGTCAAACATGTAGCTCTTCAAGGTGTGAGCGCAATTGGAGTGTATTTGAGAAAATACACGCAAAAAAGCACAATAGGTATAACTTTGAGCTCCAGCCTTCAATTGAGCAATTACACTTATTGTAATTTTTAATTTATCACCTTCAAGTGTCAAGAGTTAAGAGTCAAGACTCATTAGTTTTTTTTACACTCTTACAGATTGGAGTTCGCACGCCTCAATGGTTTAGTGTATGTGCATTACAACATCCAACTTCGAGTGAGGCAAATCGAAGCACCAACGGATCTAGATGCCATTTCCTTAGACAATATTGATGTATTGTCTCATTGGAGGGTAGAGTCTAAGGAGCCCATCTTGGAGGAGTCGCCTTCATGGTTAGAGCCAGATGATCCATTAGAACAGGGGCAGCAAGAGGAGGAGGAGGAGGAGGAGGAGGACACTGTGGGAGCACCAACATCAACACCATCTGCTATAGATATAGGAGAGCACAGCTCCATACCTAGCACTCATTATTTGACATTAGGTGCAGAGGCAGGGTCAGAGCCTTCTACTACTAGGGGCAGGCCTAGCAAACAGCCCATCATGTTTTCCCGTAAAAGGGGGAGAGGGTAGTGATTTCAGATAGATAGCTGCTAGTTTTATTTGTTATGCTACATATAACTCATGATGATGAAATACTTTTATATATGTGATGCTATTTTGTATTGGTTCTCCACATTTGAGTCCTTGAATGGACAATTATGAGGGATCAGCAAGATTTGGTATCGCCTTTGATGTATCATTTCTATTTGACATCATATATATCAGTGTTTTCTTCGTATTTATGTGCCAATGCGTTTATTTCATGTTGCTATTGCTTTATATGTTTTAAAATATGAAGAAAAAAAAATGAATATATTATGCATTTTTTATGCTTGCCGATATTCGCTGATATTGCCGATAAGATGTTTTCTGGACCCTCGCCGATATTTTGCTGATACTGATATTTTCAACACTGGGAATCGGGACTGATGGGGGATCTTTGTCTAGCTTAATCGAACTCAACTCTATGCTCAAATAACAGCTCCAAGTTCTATAATTGATTTGAATGGAGTGTCTCTAGGTATGAGGAGCCTAGTGATAACAACATATAATATATAGAAGGCACTGATAGACAAGTGATTCTCGGTTTAGTTATTGCTTTCTGTGAATGTTGATGCGGGACAGAATATGACCCACCTCACACACAGGGTCAACTACCCCACTCAAACACTAGGCTCTTCAGGCTTCCACACACAGCTCTACTAGAAGCAAATTTAAACAAGCATGCACACGAAGAGAAAGGAAACAACAATAGCAAATGTTTTATTATAGTCTGATAATGAACAGATTTTCAAGGGATGAGTCTCATCCATAAAATGTCTGTCGATCTTAGTCTCAACCCAGGCTTACATCAAATAAACAAAATGCATGAATAAACTTTCCTTTTTTAAGACTTTAAAATCTATCAAACGATGGATTTATTTGTTACCTTGGGCTTTGGCAACTTCATATTCCTCGTCCAGGTTCCTCTTATTTCTCTAATTTTGATCTCAAGGGCTATAGGCTCTTAATGCTTTACAAGTTACAGACTCGTTTTGCTTCTCTTCTCTCTCTCTCTATAGTTCTACACAACATGTTGGAACTACCTCCTCCTTCCTCTCATAGTTCTACCCCTTGGTTATTGGACTAGAAGTATATCCTCTGCAAGTCTTTTGCCTCTTCTTTTGGTCCACCCCTTCTCTTTCTCTACAAGAGATTCTCTCATTCTCCATTCTGCAACGGCTCTTCTTCATTTTGCGCTTCTTCTCCTTTTTTTTAATGAATAACAAGCCCCTCCTTTTATAAGCTCTCCCCATTTTCTCCACAAACATTATCTTCTTTGAATTACTAACAACAACTAAATTGCCAAGCCATGGTAAAGACCTATACTCCAAGCCCACCACACAATTCCTTCATTAACTTCCACCATATAACCCAATGACTAATCTTTATTAATCTTATCCCTACATCTTTGATTGAATTCCTTCCAGTGGTTGTAATTGCACCACACATCAATCCCCACAAACAAGGGTCTCTTTAGTTGCTCCTTCACTAGCTTGCATGGGACCCCTACACACTATATATTGGGAGGATAGATCAAATAGAGCTCAAGTTGTTGTGGGAGTATCTCGCAACTGTTGGGAGCTTGACTATACTGAGAGGGGGGGGGTGTGAATCAAGATAGTGCTACATGGATCATCTATTTAAACCTTTTACCAATTAATTAAATCATTAACAAAATACCAGCACAATATATAACCAGCAGATCACACATGCACTATATGCACATATGAGCAGCAATACGCATAAGCAGCACATAAAACACACAGAACACAAGGACACCAAATATTAGGTGGAAACCCATGAAGGGAGAAAACCAACATCTGCTTCTTCTTCTTCTTCATTCAATCTTCTTTTACAAATGCACTGGCACCAACCAGCGTGCAAGCACTGACTTGCGAGATATGCGAGCACCCACTCACTCCAGGCCATGACCTGATGGAAGCGCTCACTTCCACAACTATATGCAAGCACCCATCTGTTGGAGGCACCGACCCCCAATAAGATGCAAGTACCCACATGCGTGGAAGCACCAACTCCTAACTGGCTTTGCAGAGACCAATCTGTTGGAGGCACCAACCCCCAACTAGTTTCTCAAGCACCACCTGAAGGAAGCCACTACTCCCTCATCAGGAAGCCACCACTTGCGCTAAAGGCACTAACGTTCAAATCACTATGGACCTCACTTTCATACATTTTCACACTGGATCCACCTCTGTCTCTTTGCTCAAACTCTGTAACAATATAAGTAACATCAAACAACAAGAAGCTCTCTACACACTCAACAGCACATACTCACTGGAAAAACCCTAGCTCATCCAGCAGCTTTGCTCAATACATCAACAACAATATGCTCTGACCAAAAGCATTGCACTTATGCTTTCTACACTCAACAGCAATACAAACTCTCTGCAAGCATTCTACAACAATATATAACTCTGTAACACATAACCACAAAGTTGTCCATACTCTGTTGCTCAAGCAAAACACACTGCTTCAGATCTGATCTCTGATCCATCTGCACATTCCCACAATCTCCAGATATGTTACATCCACGCACACATAACTCTCTGACCATACCCAGTGCATAGCACTTCAATCCACACTACACAAGAATGATCAAAACCCCAATCGACCAAATCAATTATTCATTAATTACATTCCATTATACTTCATCATTTTATACCAGATCAACATGGACTGGATCAAATCAACACGCTGCAAATACCATGGGCAATTTCCATGGGAAAAACCATGGGACAGGCCCGTGGTTTTTTCTTTTGCGCAAACAGGATCGTACATGCAATTTTCCTTAAGGTCATCCGCATGTGTACGAGTTTTGCTCACACAAGAGTCATGTGTATTTTGGTTTACATAGACTTTCACAATCTTTTCCACCCAAATCTGCTCACACCAGCAACATCTACACTAACCATCGTCAAACAACCAGAGATTCATGTCAGCCACCTGAAAACATGCCAATTCATCATCAGAGCATCATGGAGCATTAAGGTAACTTAGCATTAACATTTATGCCTCATCATCAGACACATACAGCACTAGCACTCCATCAAGACCATGCACGAACACCTGCAGTTAACATCAATGCCAACACATAGCTAACCCTACTATTGACATCAATGCCAACAGCAACTCTCATACCATCTCCTCCAAACAACCTTGCAGATGGTAGGGATTATTTGGGGATGGATAGCTTAGACTTGTTGCCATCAGCACTTCTCACTCCACCTTTCAACATGTACAACTCTCAATTTGCCACTATTGTTGATCTCCCCCAAGGCATGAACGATGGTTGTACATCAAACTACCCAAGTAAATTTGAAAAGTGGGACATCATGCTAAGACCACATGCCACAGCCACACGTCGTTTCCTTTTCCTCTATGCTCATGCCACCCTAACCTCTTTCACTTCTATCTCCTATTCAACACTTTAAACCATTCTTGCCTCTACACTTCCTTGTTGGAAGTCTTTTTTGACTAATTGAGCCCTATCCTACCACCATAAGCAATGTTATGGAACAATACAACTCCACATCAATATATGCATATTCCCTTATTACACTCTTCTTCTTTTCCCTCAACATTCAATAGTGCCTCCTCTGCCTCTACCTTCACTTTTCCCAAGAGCAACACCAAACTTTTAACACTATAAGAACATCACAATGTCCTTGACTTTGTCCTCTTTGACTTCCCCATTGGCTAAATCTACTTAAAGGGGCTTTTCCACGAGAATTTTCTTTGCCAAATTAGAGATCTGCCAAATACACAAGATCTCCACCTCATTCTTTATACTTTAAAAATTGGACACCAATCCACAATATTTCTGTCCCTTTTATTCAAGGGATACAAGTTTCATCATGGTTGCAATGTCCTCAATAGTCTTGCTCTATTTTGTCCATATTCTCGCTTGTATGGAAATGTTCAATTTGAACAAGTTCATTCACTTCCATGAGCTTTTCTTCCTCATGTACAACAATGCACACATTTTCTCCTACAATGGAAACACCACAAACATCAAGGGAAATGATAGTGTTTGCACGCACCTCATCCATAGGTGCCTCCTCCATCATCACACTTCCATCCCCACTGCAACATGCAACCTAATGAAGCAATACAACTCGATGTGTAACTTTGCACATTCTCTCTCGCTCTTCTTTTAAACATTTATGCTCAATGGGGCCACACCCTCTTCTTCTTGGTCCACTATTACTTCAAGCATTTCAACCTCAATGGTTATTTCTTCATTATGTCTAGCAAACCACATCCTTTTAGTATCTATGATCAAAACATGCCAAAACAGGTTAGGCAAAAAAATAATTACCATAACTTCTTCCACTAATGGCACCTCTCCAGCCACTCCATCTTCCTTCAACTTGGCTCTTGCAACCAAAACACAACAGACATCAAAGGAATCAACCAATTCCAAGCATACATCATCCACTGGTTCCTTGTCCACTTCTTTGCTCGGTGGTAATACCAAGCCATCCACTTCTTTGCTTGGTGAAAATACCAATCCTCTTTGCATGCAAGAAGGTACAAGGTCTTCCTCTTCCTCCTCTTCGGGCATGTAATCAATCAGTGAATGACATGATCCTCAGCTATCTCTACCTCCAGACTCCACATGGAGACCTTCCACTTCAATGGATTCCAAATATAGTTGACTTCCCTCATTTTTCCACTATTATTTTGCATAGGTCTACTTTATTGTATACATCTTCAACTCTTTCCTTCTTCTCCTCTATCTATTGTCACTCTTGAAACAACATTTTCTCAACTATAAATGAGAGTCCTTGTGTCTCTTCAAGAGGTGACGCTTCCCATTCTTACTTTCATGGGCCACTTTCTTTGGACTATTTCTCTATTGAGCCTTTTCCAAGGCATTCCATCATGCAAGTAGTGCTCTCATATTTCCCTTTTTACCTCATCCTCATTTCTATGCGGTATGTTATTTCCTCCATGATCAATTTGTGTTATTCCTATTGGCACCATACTACAATTCACAATGCAATGCTCCCTTCTCAGCTATACAATTCTCTTCTTGCAAGTGTCTTCTCTTTTGTAAACTCCAACATTATGGGAATTTGGATGTCAAAAATGGGCCTCAAAACAAAAACAAAAAATACATTCAAAATCAACTTATAAAGAACTAATAGGATTCAAAATGATGATGTCAACCATAGGGGTAAAATCCTTTTTGGGGGGAAGGAAAAAATTTATTTTTTAAATCATATTTTCAACTTATCTCCTTGTAGGTTTACTCAAGTTTCAAGTGTATGCACTCCATGGATGTGGAATTAAATTATGCATCTAATGAGTACCAATCTTGCATACTTTGAATAGTTTTTTTCATGTATTTTCAATTTATCTCTCTATGGGTCTACCAAAAGTATGCAGAGTGAGTACTTGTTCGATGCAGAATTGAATTTCCTATCCATTGAGTATCCACACTTGAAATTTGAGTAAACTTATAAGGAGATAAGTCAAAAATGCAATTAGAAAAAATAGTTTTCTTCCTTTCCCTTGAAAATTCATCACTCTTATTTTATTATTTTAACTTTTATTTTATTATTTTCCTAGGATGCCCATTTTAAACCTCGAATTTCCCATAATGATAATTTTCCGCAACAACTACTTTGTGGTAATTGTTTCCTCTTCATAAATAACTCTACAGGGTAATGCGCTTTATTGGCATTGTTCTTCTAAATATGCAAATTTTAGATATGCTCCTCAACCTTCTCATATCATCTCTGAAGTATCAACACCGCTTGAGTTGTTTTCTCTCCCTTAGACAACTCTACCCAACATTGTTTCCACTGCAGCTGCCTCTTCTTCTTCTTCGACAACCCTATCCAACACTTCTCCTTACTAGAATTTGATGGCATTATTGTCATTGATGGCAAAGGAGCGGCAAGGCAAGGTGCAGGAGCAAGGAACATAGGAGCAGCAAGGCAAAGGAGCAGCAACAATGCAATGCAAAGGCAAAGGAACAACAAGGAAACAAGAACGGCAAGAGATGCAGGAGCATTGAAGGTATGTAGTAGCAACAAAGCAAAGGAGCAGCAACAGGTGATATAGCATGGTGATATGTTGGCATGTTTGCATATGCTTAATATCATGGCATTGTTGGTGCGGGCAAACAGTATGCTTGCATATGGTGTGTTGATGACTTTGATAAGTCATGATGAGTTGATGTAAGTAAAAGCATAAAGGAGTTGTGAAGAATTTGTGGTGACACTAATTTGTTATTGTTGTGATGCAAAGGAAAGCTCCTATTCCCCTATTACATCTAATTTTTTGTAGGCTCCAACCTATAGGAGGTTGCTACCTCAATTTTTCTGCAAGCTACAACATGCAAGGAAGCTACAACTCCCATATGTTTTCTGCAAGCTACAACCAACAGGAGACTCCTACCTCAACCATCTCCAACTGGATATTTATCAAGCCACAACTTAAAAGGAGACTACAATCCCCTGATGTAAACAAGAAACAACAATGTGTTGGTTTACCTGATCATCAATTTTGCATAGCTCCATCTTTATCTTTGCCTATTCTCCCCTTCAAATCCAGTTCACATCAGCTTCATATGTGCCAAGTAACTAATGCATAACACCTCAATCAGCGCTCACACATTCTCCAACTCTCTAACTTTCTTTTGTTTCCAAAAAACAACATTTTTTATAAAGAAAGTTTGTTGGTTGTTTGTATTCCACATAAGAATATGAAGTGAATAGGGTTGACTCTTTGCCTTCCACTAATTCGTTTTCAAGCTCTTCATATTTAGAATATTAGAACATAAATAAGTGCTCCACCACATATTATTTCAGCCATCTATAATGATTAGGTACACCAATACCAACATAATGCCAAAAGTAACATTATAGAAATAACATATGACTATATAGTTGACCATTCATTCCTCGCGATCAACACGAACATTTAACCATTAATGCATCACAATAATCTCTCCAGCATCTATGGAGTCTTGCCTTGCCTTTGCTGTCATGGAGTCTTGCCTTGCCTTTGTTGTCATGGAGTCTTGCCTTGCATCACAACAATTCAGCTCAACAACAAATTAGTGTCACCATTATTTTCTTCATTAAACAATCTCTGCAACATTATCCACGCACATCACAACTCCTTTATGCTTTTACTTACATCAACTCATCATGACTTATCAAACCCATCAACACACCATATGCAAGCATAACTCAAATTGTTTGCCTGCACCAACTATGCCATGATATTAAGCATATGTAAACATGCCAACATATCACCATGCCATATCACCTGTTGCTGCTCCTTTGCTTTGCTACTGTTGCATACCTTCAATGCTCCTGCATCCCTTGCTATACTTGTTTCCTTGTTGTTCCTTTGCCTTTGCATTGCCTTGTTTGTTGCTCCTTTGCCTTGCTACTCCTATGTTCCTTGCTCCTGCATACCTTGTTGTTGCTCCTTGCCTTGCTGCTACTTTGTTGCTCCTTTGCCATCAATGACAGTAACACCATCAATCTCCCCCTTTGGCATTGATGGCAAAATTGTGCTCCTCCTTGTGCACATCTAACCTATGTTTACTCCTCCTTTGACATTAATCACAGAGGGGTGTGATTCACAAGAAGAAAAAAATAACCTCTGTTCACATTTGTTTCAGTCACCATCTTTTGAACGATTGCAGCAACCTCGAACAACCATTTTACCAACATCATGCATTCTGAAGCTTCCTTAGAGTTTTTTCAACTGTAAGGTGAGTTATGCTACCAACCATTGCCATACTGAATACTCAAGCTCCACAACCAAAGAGCCATGTTGTTATCTTCATCCGTGTTGTTTCAACTCCCTTGGCAATTATACCTAATGCTCCAAATTTTGTTGCCTTGAGTTTGTTTGTTGATGACAAAACTGTATTGGTTGACATATGTTGCAATGTACCCAAAATTATAATCTTTATATAATAAACTGTGGGAAAAAAATAGCACTGGGATGAATATTTGCAACGCAATCACCATATATTAATCGCACTGGTATATGGCTTTGAATCCTTCTGCCTTCCATCAAATTCTTCTTATTTATGCATAATTGCAAAATGCATCTATACATCCTTATTAACCTCAACGCCATGATGCTTCATTTTATTAAGTATGTCCAATGCTTCCTTCAATTTGCCCCGTCTGCACATTCTAAAGACTACACCTTCATTTGTTCTTTGCACTCCATCCCTCAACTTGATTTTGTCTATGTCCCCCACCACAACCTCGCCATCATATGAAGTAATAAAATCGTTGACATCCACTATGATCCCACTGTCACATTAATAATAGTCATATTTAACATATACGCCAATATACCAATGTTGTAGTGAATATGCAAGTTGGCATTAGTATTGCAGCGATATTTATCAATTCAACACCATATGTATTATTACTCGCCAAATCCAACTAGTTATTGAATTATGAACAATGGTGGACGAGGTCACAAGGGCAAATAGACATGATAGAAAAGTGTAAAAATCAGAGAAACCGCATCTGTTTTACATCATATTTTTCATATTGCTACTAGTGATTGAAAAAGCCCAAGATATATTCTCGCAGCTGTCTGTTGTGACGGGGACAGCTATAGCCAATGCATGAACAAGAACAAGTGCAGCTTCATGCGATCCATCTTCCAAGAAAACATCCATCTGAACAAGAATTTTATCAACAATCACTTCATTCTTGAAGTGTTGAGCAACAGCTCCAAATGCATCAATACTTGAATATTTGACATTAAGACTTGGATCAGAACCCAGTGTTATCAAAGCAGGTAAAATTTGTGTGAAGCAACCTTCATGTCCATATAAGCAATAAGAACTTTGAAAAGACTGGCGGCAGTGATTTTGAAATTTGCAATTGTGCTGACAACCATCTCCCAAAGTACACTGATAATGGTTCCATGATGCTCCTCAAAGATACAGAGAAAGTGGACAGCATCAATCAGCTCAGAAGTATGAGATGAGGTCCAAGCGCCATGCTTAAGAGTAATGCGTAGAATCAATGACCTTAAATACTCAGCAAGTTGTGCTTGTCTACTGTGAAATCCTAATATCCCTGCAAGGATTAGCGGAAGCATGCACATCACAGCCATCCGCTCAGCCACTGTTGTTCTTGGTTTCAAACCTCTCATTTGAGCTTCAAAATTGAAAGGCACGAGCATTGTGCCAACATTGTCTCCAACTACAGTTAAAAACACTGGAAGCATTATACCACTAAGATAATTTTCCCAAAGTTTTTAGCCATAGCTAAATGGAGTTGAAACAGATAATACAATCATCAGAGAAAAAATCATTTAAATCAATATCATAGCATAAAATCATCGTGCAATCCCCATGTCAGTTTTGTGTGCAACAATAATGAGAACTGCATATACTGGCCGCGAGAAATTAAGAGGGGAGAGGATTTCTCTTTCCAGGAAGAAAACCTATTTTAACAATGCAAATTGTTTTATGAGCCTCCAGCAAGTATTTGGGAAAAAAATGCAATCGATGCATTAATGTTGCATGTATAATATGTATAACCTCCATCATATTATGTTATTTTCAATTTAACGTGCCAAGATACACAGCTAAATATAACTGAATCAACCAATTATTTTTCCAGAACCCATATATGATTCGTTTTCAGGAATCCTTTTTCAACAACGCATTTACTATATGTTTCACTATTGTAGCATAAGGCAACGGCCATGTGGGTTGTTGCTTTCCAGGAACCAAGAATAGTGCTACAGTCATATTAATGATATATGGCATGCATATCATTTGTAACGCACGCTCCATAGAACAAAGGCATGTAAATTTTCATCCTTTGCCTGGGCATTCACCTGTCATACCTCTGGCATACTGAAAACAAATTTTAGTCCTTTGCCTGGGCATTCACCTGTCATACCTTTGGCATACTGAAAACTATTGCAGAAAACTATAGCGCATCTTCCTGACTCATCATTTTCTGACATCGACCATGGAATTCATTCATCTTATTGCTTAGCCTATATAACCTCCACTGACACAATTCAGGTTCAGACTATTTGATGGTGTTTGCTTTGATTCATTGGCTTAAAATATGCCTCTCAAGCTATTCAGTGTAGCGTTTGTTTCTCATTTACACTAACATTAACACAACGCATAGGATACTTCTTATGATTTCTCTGCACCGACATCTGTGCATCTGTCCATATAACGTATTGAATTAACTGTCCAGATTATTTGTAACATATGCTGCCACTCGTTTCTCTCATCTGTGCTCCCGATTCCCTGTAACCTTCTTCTTCTTCTTCTTCTTTTAACCCATTCTCTTTGCAAACGGTTCAAATCATCTTCCAATCTCTTTCTTTCTACTTGCCTTGAACTCTCACAAATTTCATCTACATTCTGAATTGTATCCACATTAGCCTGTAATAGGTGTACTCTATCCGACAATAGAATCACTTCCTCTGATGCCCTTTTCTTTGCATTCGATAGAATTCCTTTTCATGCAACCTCCATTTGAAACCTCCGAGCACGCTCCTCAGCTGCCTGAGTACTCTGAGAGCTTTCACACAATCTTTGTTGATACTCTGTTATCATTTGGGAAAACTCTACATTCCTTGCTAGAATAGCATTCATCTCATTCCGCTGGTTTTTTGAATCCCTCATAAATTAAATTAACCTTTCACAAGCATAGGTTGCTTCCAAATGAAGTCGGTCACGCTCAGAGCGCAAGGCATTGGCTTCATGCTTGGACACTTTTATATCTTCTTTTAGACGCCTAATCTCTTCAGAGGTCTGCTCCTGCATCTTCTGGGTAGTTTCCTGAGAAATTTCCACAGGCTTCCGAAGATCATTTCTGCTCTCACCTGCAAAAGCTTCGGTAGGATATTGTAAGAAAGGTCAATTTATGATTTCTTCCTCATAAAGCCTCTTGTATATTCCCACAGTGTCCTAGACTGACTCAATCATACTCGATTGCTCTTCAGATTTTTTCAAAATGACAGCAACTTTGGAGGTTGCCTCATTGGTACGCTTCCTAAGCTCAAAGTCAAATGCCTCCTTTAGCTCTTGTTCTCTTTGTTCATTCTGATGGGCAAGAGTACGCACTTAGCTACGAAGTTGATAATTTCGTTCCACCATTCCATGAATATACTTGAATGTTTCATCATGGGCCTAAGAAACAGTATTAATAATAGCATCATCTTTAGAAATGCCTTCACTAATACCAATTTGAAGTTGAATGTCTCTGTATTCTTTCAAAAACTCTACAACCTGGGCTTGAAAGACCTAGATTTCTTTTAGAGTAATATTGTATTCCCGCTCTGTTAAAATTGGCAACTAGGGCCAACTTCCACCTTAGGACAACTCATATGATAGAGATAACTATTGCATTGGATTCCTCTTTTCAAGAGGTAAAATTTTGATATAAAGTTCATCTCATTCTGACAAGCATAAATGGAATTTTGAATTTATTCTTTCTAATGGATAAATTGTCAAGGTCAGCCTCAGTGAAATGTAGGCTCATGAAGCCCAATGGATGTGTCTCCTCACCCTCAAAGAAGTGTATAAATAGAAGTGACCCTTCTCTCATTTGGACATCATCAACTCATCACATCATCTTCTCTCTCCTATCTTGATTGGTTCGTACAACTTGGAGACTCTCTACTTTGCACGTGTGGAAGAGGATGAAATTTTGGACCGGTTTTGGAGGCCGAAAATTTCAGAGATTAGGGCATGCGTTGACCAGCGTTGACTTGGGCAGTTTGACCTTGCTTTGACTTCGATCTGGAGGGCAGAATTTCGATTTCTGCGGGCCGCATTCATTGGCATGAGTTTCGAGGTGTTTGGGACTGTTTGACTGAGTTGACTAATGCGATGACTTTTTGGTTTGACTGCAGAAATAACAGTAGACTTTGACTAGGTTGACCGAGCTGATTTTGGGTTGAATTTGACTCCCTTGGCAGGCCACATTCTTTTGTTGTTGACCGAGCTGCTTGGAGGACCTTTTGGGGCAGCTTTGACCACCGTTGACTTTCTAGTTAGAGCTGCATTGACTAATGATTTGGCAGGACTGTTTTGGGCATGTAATTATGATTTTTGTGCTCTCTCTCTACTGAACTATTGAAGAATAATAAGAAGATTTGATAAAAAGGTTTACCCACATTGGGGTTTGTCCCTGGCATCGACCACATCTTGTGTCCTCTTGTCTTAGCTTGTCTACTACACATGTTTTTTATGCTCTATCTGCATTTATTGTCAATGTGTTAAGTTAATGTGATTGCTACTAGATATAATTGGAAATTGTCATTGGGTTGTTAAGGAACATTGAAGTAAATTGTGCTAAAGCATAAACAGACCATTGTTATCTAAAATTAACATGGTATCGGAGCTCAAGGGAAGACAAAGCCCAAGCAAGAGTGAAGCAAAGCAATCACTAAGGGAAGCTATTGGACAAGGACTTGGAACTACTCCCAATGACGACTACGTCTTTCTTCAAATCTGAGGACAAGCTTAAGGACAAATTCGACTATCATGCATGGAAGATGACTCTAGATTTGACATTGGAAGAAAATGATGCTATGGACTATGTCAAAGGAAGAATAGTAGAGCCTCCTTCAAATGCATCCGCAGCTACATAAACAAAGTACAAGAAAGGTGAGGTTAAAGCTAAGAATATTATTGTTGATTCTATTCATAAGCCTTTGGTTACCTATATTTCTGATTTGGAAACATCTAAGGAGATGTATGAAACGTTGGTTGGGATGTTCAAAGTAAATAATGCAAATCAAGTTCTCTTTCTCAAGAACAAGTTGAAAGACATCAAGATGGATAGAGGAGAATCCATCCAATCCTACTTCATGAGGATTAACCAATGTTCCACCAAGACTCCGGGACGGGGAGACACACAAAGGGGACGTGTGGGAGTACCCTCAAATTTTAGGGAAATTTAGGGGGGGCGGGGGTACATCGGGGTATATAATTTTTTTTCTTTTTAAAATATATATATATATTTTAAATTCATACTCAATAATGAAAGCATAAATACAATGATATATACATAATTGAATTAAATAATGAAATACATTGATCCATACTCATCAGCCTTACTAATACATACATGATTCATCCATAGACCACAAGATTTAATAATGAAATACTCTGATACATATTCATTATTCACCATTCTAGAATCTACATTGATTTAAATATTAAATTCATCATTCATAATTCTAGATTCTAAATTGATTTAAAATTAAAATTAATCATTCATCATTCTAGAATCTAATTAGTACTAAGAAAAATAGAATATAATAGAAACTGAAATCTGAAGACTGGAATAGTAAATTGATATAAACTAAAACTCAAAAACAGTGGAGAGATGAGTCTAAAAGTCACTCTAAAGTACACAGAGGGCTTCGTGCTCTTGGTTAAATTACATTATAATCCATAGAATCCTGAATTCCTAAAAAATTGTTAAGTTTGCTAGATTTTGAGTGAGATCTAAAATTCTACTTTCTCCATATGCAATCCAATGAGGTCGGAACCACTCTCAAACATCCTAAGTCATTTCATGGTAATGTTAAAAATTTAAGCAAAAAGATGAAAATGAAAGATAAAGGAGAATGTCACTTTTACTTTAAGAATTTAACATTACCATGAATTGCATAGCATTAGTAGGGCAATATGGTCAAATACTAGGTTTCCCCTGTCATAAATCATTGTTTACAAGCAAATTTAAGGGGGAATGCATAGCCCATTTTGAGGGGGGACGCCTAGGCATTCCCCTTTTGGGGAATCGCGCCCCCCACACTGGGGAAATGTCCCCCCTGTGTCTCGCCGCATCTCCCCAAAAGGGGGACGTGGGGAAACATTTCCCCAGCGGTCCCCCCATCCCAGGTGTGTGGGGTGCGAGGTGTGCATGCACCCGACCCTGGGGGATGCATCCTAGTGGAACTCTAGGATTAAAGAGATCAAGAATGATCTCCTATCTATTGGAGAAGTCATTGGTGACAGCGAGCTTACTCTTATTGCACTTGGAGGCCTTACAAGAAATTGGGATGTGTTTAACACTACCATCCTCAACAATGACAGGATTTTGGGATTTGATGAATTATTGGCCAGATGCACTCAAAAAGAAATAAGGATGATGGAAAGAGACAAGCCCTCAATGGAAACAATCCTACCGCCTTCTCCGCTCATTCTAAGAGAAGGAACAATGTTGGTCCAAGGAATCAAGGACAAGGGTTCAAGCCAGGATTCAAAGAAGGAAGAAAATGAAGGTGCTTCAATTGTAACAGGTTTGGCCACTTCGCTAGAGAGTGTCCTCACAAGAAGGATACTCGAAGAGATGATGACAACAATAACAACAACTTCAAAGGAAATGGCAATCAAAGGTACAACAAGTTCAATAACAAAGGAAAGAGGAATGTTCCCGCTGCTCGAAATGGAAATGGTCGTCCTCCCAAGAAGTCAAGAAACTCCAGGTATGAAGAAGTTAATGTTGTAAACTAAAAAGAATTTTATCTTATTTTTGCCCTCTCCGTCGCCCCTCCTCTGGATACATTGGACCATTGATTGATTGATAGTGGTGCTTCAAGGCACTTCACTTGGTACAAAGAAGCTCTCTCAAACTTGGTTGAAAAGAAGACGAATATGGAAATTATACTCGGGGATACTGCCACTTATCCCGTGAAAGGAATTGGGACTATTACTCTTCACTTAAATCAATGTCAAACCCTCCGCTTACAAGAAGTGTTATATGTACCTGATCTGAAAAAGAACTTAGTCTCTGTTTCTGCGATGGAGGACAAAGGTTTCAAGGTGACATTCATTGATGGGAAAGTTTGTGTTTGGCAAAGGAACCCAAGAGATGCATTCACTCTTGGATTCAGAGTTGAAGGTATCTATCATGTTGGAGGAAGTCCTTTGGGAGCAATGACTTGTAATACTTCTCTTCAATCCGAAATATGGCACCGAAGATTTGCCCAACTTCATTTCAAAGCCTTACATCGTAAGGAAGATGGTCATAGGTATGCTCGAATTCAATTTAAATCATGAAGGTGTTTATCAAAGATGTGAAGCTGGAAAACATACAAGGGAACCGTTCCCTTCAAGTGAGACTCAACCCACCGATATTCTTCAATTGGCCCGTGACATCTTTGGGTGGATATTTGTACTATGTTATCTTTGTGGATGACTTCTCTCACAAAACATGGATCTATTTCTTAAAGAAGAAGGATGAAGTATTCAAGTGGTTTCACTCTTTCAAAGCCTTGGTCGATAATCAAACAGGGAAGAAGATCAAAATATTGAGGACCAATAATGGGACGAATATGATTCAAATGAATTCAAAGACTATTGTAGAGAAGTTTATATTAAGAGGGAGACCACTACCGCATATACTCTTGAACAAAATAGTGTTTTCGAAAGGAAGAATCGTACTATCATAGAAGCCACCCATGATATGCTTCATGATCAAGGTCTTCAAAAATTCTTATGGGGAGAAGTTGCCAACACCGTTGTGTATGTCCAAAACCGATGCCCACATCAAGCTTTGGACTTCAAGACACCTGAAGAAATTTTCACCGGTAAGAAACCTTATGTTTCTCATTTTAGAATTTTTGGTTGTCCATATATTTTCATGTGTCAAAAGAGAAAAGAAACAAAATAGACGCATCTGGGAAGAAAGGAACGTTTGTGGGTTACAATGAAACTTCGAAGGCATATAGAATCTATGTGTCTAGTCAAAGGGAAGCGGAATTAAGTCATGATGTCACTTTCGATGAAGATTCTACTCTTAGAAAGATCCAAGCTCTTCCTATTCCTAGGAAGAACAATGATGATGTTGATGCAGAAAAGCAGGATGAACCTCCGTCTGATGAGTCGATGCCTGATGTTGAAGGTCCGATGGATCCCATTGATCCACCTCCTAGTGAGCCCTCTACTTCAGGAAAAAGGCCTTTGTGGCTCAAATATACTCTTGAAGATGCTGAGAAACATATTGCACCGAGGGGGGCATTTCATGAAAGTAAGAAGTCGAATAGGTACCAAGGGTACTTAGCTACCACGAGTACTGTTGACCACTCTGTGTCAACAACCCCATAGCACTACACCCCTTTTTTCGCAAAAGGGATTATCATGTTCGAGCCTTTCAGATTTCATCATCAGTTGGCAGTTTTGTAAAGATGTCACTCCATTCTGCATGTGTATAATGTAAATAATTCTAGTATGACCACGTTTGTATGTAACAACCTAGGTAAACCTATTGTTTTGGTGACTATTTCCATTCTATGAGGTTTTTTGTCTCACTGATTCATCTGTGTCTCTAGACACAAATGATCAGCTGAGTTTTTCTCTCCACCCTCACCCCAAAGCTAGGGTGGATTTTGTCGTCAAGATCTTAGGTGAGTCTAGTGTTTTAGATCGAGTCTTTGTAAAAGTGACTTGTGAATAATTTTAACTAATTGGCTAAAAAAATTTATTTCAAGTCACTTGGTCTACTAAATTATATTTTGTGTCGCAGAAATGGGTAAATGTTGAGGGTCTCTAACGAACGGGCGTTCCCCCTTCATGTATTAAATTGTAATATCTTGATGTAAAAAATATTTAATGCATGGTGCATCATAATTAGACACCATGGCTAAGTATTAGAGGGTTGGAAAAATTATTAATCTCCTCATAAGTCAATTAATTAAATTTTCTGGCAAAATTAAATTAAAATCCTAAGCCAAAAATTTAATTAATTTTGTGTCCTAGGTAAAATTAAATTCTCCAAAGGTGAAATTCGTGAGTTTTAAAGAAGTTAATTTTTGGAGGTCCCTAGGCCAAGGGAATATTAAAGAAATCAAGAAATTTTGGACCCTTGGGCCTTGGTGGTTAAGTCAACATCAAATTTTTAAGAAAATTAACTCAAAATAATTAATTTTGAGTTAATTAAAAATCAATTAAATGAAAAAATCGATTTTTCCTCAAAAATAAATAATTTTGACGGTGATGATTAAAGATTTAATTGAACGGTCAAAATTACTTTGACGAGGATCAAGCGAACTAGTCGTTGGAGAATTTATCTATAAATTAGAGGTCGGTGTCAATCTATTTTTCATCCAATCTTTGAATCGTGTACTAAGCTCTCAAGCTCTCTTGTATACATTTTGGAATAAATATTTTGACAGTGATGATTAAAGATTAATTAAATCTTTATGAACGGTCGAGATTACTTTGACGAGGATCAAGCGAACTAGCCGTTGGAGAATTTATCTATAAATTAAAGGTCAGTGTCAATCTATTTTTCATCCAATCTTTGAATCGTGTACTAAGCTCTCAAGCTCTCTTGTATACATTTTGGAATAAATGCAAGTGTATTTCGGTTTTCAACTTGCAGTAGTGTTCCTCTGGTAACATGTGTTTTAGAGTTGTTGCCCCTTGTAACAACACCCTGTCTCTGCATCATCTCCTATCACGCTGCTGATGTTTGGCTGCTGCTGCCCACCAACTACTGCGCAACTCTGATATGTGTTGCATCTGTGTTGCTGTTGACTCTACAAAATCGCTGCCAACACTGCAACTCCCTCTCCATTTGTTGTTGCTACAACTGCAACATCTGCAACTGAAAAACATCCTAAACACTGAATCAACTGTGATCAGTATAATGCATCTGTCACCCGAGTCTCTAACTGCTACTAGTATATGCGTTGTCACTGAGGCATTTGCATTGCTACTGACTCTGCACCGTGCAACCTGCATTATTGCCAACTCTACACTGCACTTCCCAGCATCTAACTGCAACTAGACTCTGCATCTGTCGCTCTGGCATCTGACTGCATCTACTACCACTGATCCATCCTGCTACAAAATATTGCGGGCCCCCGTAGCAAGGTATTGACCCATGAGGTGGACTCCTCAAGGATCCTGCACATCTGTAGCGCTCTAGGGCTACAACATCAAATCACCCCACTTCACTCCTTGAGGTATATCAGCAAACATAGCGAAGCCTTCCTCCAACCTGGAGGAAATCCGATCGACTAATGCTGTCTGTTAGTCTTGCTTCTCCTCCTTGTCTTTCTTTCTGAGAGGACACTAGGTACTATAGTGATAGAGCTCGCCACACCTGAAGCACTTGACCATCGACAAGTCCTTCTTCTTTCGCTGCTCCCCCTGTCCTTGACTGGCACCCTTTGATGCGAGGGCCACATTCTCCTCCTCCTTCACTTGCTTCAATCCGCTGCTGCCACTGATGTAATTCTTCACTAGGTCTCGTCTCAACTCCTTCTACTGCAAATCGGCCCACATCATGTCCCACCTTGGCAAGGTTTCTCTGCCCAAGATACTTTGGACAAATACCTGCCAATCCTCTGTGACACTATTTAGTACCAATCGCACTAGATTTGTGGGTTGAGGCATTGCCCCAACAGCTAACAATTGGTCCTGGATCTCTTGAATCCTAGTAAGTGGTCTATGCGCTCCCCTTTCTACATCCTGGTGCATCTCAAATTCTCCTCTAAGTACATCTTCCGTTGCTCAGAAGTGCCCTAGTACAGCATGGAAAGTGTATCCCACATCACTTTGGCCGTTCCCTTGGCCGTTATGTGTGATACAACATGATCTCGAACACCATCTAGGATCAACCTCTTTGCCCATACCATCTGCTTTCTATACTCCTTCCGCTGATCTTCATCTGTGGGGATAGCTACCACTGTATCTATGAATGGTTTTAGCCCATATTCATCTAGAAAGAAGGACATCCTGGCCTTCTAGATGACATAGTTGGAAGCACCATCCAACCTGTCCTGATCTCGTAGTTTGGCAGTGACCATCTCTGATAATGTTGAAAATCTCCTCTTCCCTTCTGCTCAATTGTTGTTAAGCTATTCGCACTCCCTTTTGGAGTGAGAAAAATTGCTCACAATCACTGTTGATGTGGAAGGGAAATCGAACTTCTTGAGACTAGAAGTTCCCTGAGAAAAATTTTCCCTCAATGTGTGCTCTTCTTCCACCTGACACTAGTTTTACTCTAGCAAACTACTTCAAAACTACTGCGTCCAACTAGAGATCTTCTCTACAAGAAACACTGGTTGCTCCCTCTGCCTCTAGAATTCCTCGATCTATAGGTATCGAATTTTATGTCCCTTTCTCAGAAAAATCGGTTCCTCGCCAAGAAATTCGACCTCTCGACCAAGGTGACTACACTGCCTCTAGGGTTTTGACCTGCTACCCTTCAATGAACAGAGAAAATCCCTCTTCCTTCGCTACTGAGCTCTCTGGCTGATCATATGTGCTCTGATACCATGTGAAAATTCGAAAACTCGAATCCTATTGCAGCAAATGGAAAATATTCTCCTAATTGTTAATTAAATTTAACAATTTATTCATTGTTTCCTATAGCAAATACTGAATAACTCACACTACAACATACACAAATAAAATTGTGGAAGAATAAACGTTGGAAGAAATACTAGCACACACATATAAAATAACATAGTTATTTTTGGACCAATGTCCCCGGAAAAACCCAACTCAGGAAAACCGGTGCAGTAGTTGAGGGTTTTATTATTATGCGGCAGTGAAATAATCTGAGTACAACTGGATGCCCAAACTGGCAATCCTATAGAGAAAAACTGGCAAGAAAAATCTAGTGAGGAATTTCCTAACTCCACAGGCAAATCTGGGCTCTGACCCCAGCTCAAATTGAGTCGTCCGAACTGGATCTGCGCAGTCACTATGTCACCCTAGCGCAGTTGCACCTGCACTCGGCGCGGAACAGCTTCTCCTCAAGTTGTCTGATCAACAGTTGTCTGGGAAAATGTCTCTACTAGCCTCTGGAACCTCTGCCCAGCCTCTAGCACTGAAACTCTGCTTCTCCCCAACAATTCCGAAATTGCTTCCAGAGGCTACTACACTGCTCTGCGTCAGCCTCACTATGGCTCCTTTGCCTCTCTGCAATGCACTCACTGGAAATGGAATCCTTCCTCCAACTTCATTGTCCCTACCCCTCTCTCACTGCATCGATTTCTTTGGCTCTCTCTCCAGCAACTGAATGCTGCTACTTGGGAAATCAATCTGCTCATGAAACCGAACTGTTGAAGTGATTTCTCCAAACCCCATTGACTTCTTATAATCCTTTGTTGAGACTTCAACGACCAAGATTAGATCTTAATTGATGGCTAGGATTAAATTGAAGTCGATCCGTGTGAGTTTCTAGAACATTCACACTTTAACTTAATTAATTATGATTAATTAATCATATTCCCTAAGTTTAGACTTAGAAAATATTTTAAAACTTACTAATAATCTAATTAAGTCACTTTTAGGCGGAATTTCAAAAAACGATTTATGGGTTTTGGAGATCTAATGCATTCTAACCTCTACAAAATTTCAAGGCTAGAACACATCCGATGCTACAAAAACTAATAATATGATGACAATGCCAACCCCGGATCCAGCCTTAGAGTGGGCTCCATCAAAATACATCACCCAAAGCCCAACGGGGGGGTGTTGATATGTTCATTCTTGAAAAGCCTCCATTCCCCAAGTTTATTATTTTCTTCTTCCAAGTCATTATCAGATTCTTGGGAGGCAACAATCATGGGGGTAGAGAATTCTTGTCTAGGGATGGACACATAGGAGTTTTCTTTCCAAGGGAGGTATATAGTGGGACTATCTACACTAATGGACAAGTTTAGATCTCCGATCAATTGTTTTTGATACAATCATTCTCCATGTTGGATCCATTTCGACTATGAGAATGGTCATAGAGAATTCTTTCTTAGGATATGTATGGAGAAAATTCCTTCTTCCTTCTACTAGCCCACACACCCTACGTTCTTCATAGTTTAGGATTCCGACAGTGGGATTGCGAGATATCCTAAGCCCTAGCTTTGAGAACGATTTTTACATAAGACACATGAGTTTTTACACTAGCTACATAGCGAGACATAGAAGCCTTGAGAAAAACTTCGATCACATAGGAGCACACCAGCGTAGGAGAGGCCAAGAGATCGAAGTTTTTCTATGGGTGGTTTGTCGAGAAAGTGATGCCCTAGGAGGCCTAATGTAGCTAGACCTAGAATAAGAAGAAGAGATGAAGTAAAATGGTTCTTTAAATGATCACCTTCTGGTAGACTAATGCCTAATCCTTTGGGGAGATTGGAGTCAAGAAGAATATGAGAATGGACTTCGTTTCTAAGTCAAGGAGGCTTTAAGGACAACTTCGCTTATCATTAGGGCAAAGAAGCGTGGCCTTGAAAGCTTTTATACTTCATTTTGCAAGGTAAGATGGCTTGTCAAGATAAATTCAGCCATAAAATTATCCCTAGGAGGATTCGTTCAACATACATGGAGAGATGTTATATAAAAACATAATTCTACAATTTCGCAATAAATGCATGCACCAATTAGCCCTAATATAGCGAAAATCTCATCATCAATGCATGTGACAAAGTAAAAGAAGAAATAGCATTAAATTTGTACTTACATATAAGAGAATATATCCAACCATCAATAAACTTGCCAATCAAGAAGCTCCAAGATAAGAGAAGATAATCCAAACATCAAAATTCATCCATGCTCCAAAATTTTGTCCACCAAAAAGGAATAGCAAAAATCTCTAGAGAGATACAAGTCCAAACCAAGTGATGATGCTAAAATGAATCCTCATCACTTCTATTCATACACTCATAATGAGTTCGATTTAGCCACTTGGGCCTACATTAGGCCCCTAAAATAAAAATAGTGTGCAAATAACTAACTTTTGGTGACAAGCCCACCAAACTAGCTCATAAACAACATGACAAGCCTCTCAAGAGGTCGAATGATCAACAATACATGTCGTTGGGCCTTCTAAGAAGCCTAATGAAGTCATAAGTGCCACAATGATGAATACGATTCCAAAAGTAGTAGACAAGGGGTTGGCCCCTTGTTCTCCAAATAATAAACCTGTGGTGCTCCCAATGGGTGTGAGGACACACAAGTGACCTCATGGGTCTCCAAGTAGGTCGAAGATGCCCATATACCATTGTAAGGGCTTAGATTATGGTGTAACTAATGCCACATTAGCATACAAGTCCTGGGTCCTCTGCCAAGTGCATGATACAGTTGTGGGGCCGGCTGGGCGTGGTGAACCAAGTGCCTCTTCCATGTCTAATAGGTGAATCTCGAGCAATCTCTAAACATCTCTGGGGATCCATGGAGTGTTGTCTACTGTTGTGGAGGCTCATGGCTGTCAACACACACCCTACATGTGCCAATGTAGCCCTTGAGAGGGTTAGGACCCTGTATAGGGAGACCAACCCAGAATGGAGACCATCTACAATCCTGCATAAGATCCAATTCATACCCTAGCCTTCCAGTACAACAAGTCATCAAAGGAAATCGAGTAAATGAGCTTCCAAACCATGGACAACAAGTGGGCACTTCATAATGACATGCCCTTCCATAGTAGGCTTTGGCATGTGCTAATGTCTCCAAGCTCCAAATGGGGTCAACCAAGCATCCTATTAGGTGGTTTCTACTTTTAAAGGGGATAGTATGTCCAAGGTACATCCTTTAAAGAGTGGTGGCATGTTATAAATTGTAATATTCCTAGGGGATTTTTACAGTAAATAACAAAGCATAGACATAAAACCACGAAAATCAAACACGAGTCAGACCATGAAATTTCACCAAAATATGCGTTGCTGAGCCATTTTATTATAATAAGAAGAGGGTACAATGAGGTGCTGGAAAGAGTGCACCTGGGCTTGCTCAAGGCAAGCTAGCTAAACCCCAAATGAACAATATGAAATCCCTCTCATATTTGTTGTTGCTCCTCCTAGCTCTGCGTTAAAACTACCCAGAAAATATGTTGTTGGCTACAAAGAACCGTTGCTAGGGCCTCCTCGAGTGCTTAGAAATTCCGAGAAATTGGCCCCAGGCCCTCCACCAATAACCTACAAAAACCCACAAAGGAATTGGCCAAATGTTGACCTTGGAATTTCAGCCCAATTTTCCCCCAGCTCCTCTAGTTGTTGACTAAGTTGGGACCCATGTTTGACCCCTCAAATCTGCCCAGAAAATTCTGCCAAATTGTTAATTTTTGGTATGTTCTATGCTTAAGAGCAATTTACTTCAATTTTGCTATTAGCCCAATATTAATATCCATATTAGCAATCACATCAGCATGATAGTAAAATGAAAATAGAACATAAACATAAACAGTAGAAGACAAGCCAAGACAAGAGGACACAAGATGTGGCACCAGCCAGGGACAAACCCCAATGTGGGGAAACCCTTTATCAATTCTTCTTATATTCTTCAATAGTTCAACAGAGAGAGAGAGATAGTACAAATATACAAATCTGATATTTGATGACAGCAACAGTAAAGCATTGACCAGAGAAGTCAATGCTAGTCAAACATGGCAGAATCCTTCCTCTAAATAGCTTGGTCAAGCCCAGTCAACTTCAACCTCCAACAGATAGCTCAATCAGCCCAAATGTTGCTCATAACACTGATATCATTCTGCTAATGATGATTGTTCTAATTAGGGAACTTTTTGCAGCCCTAAACTCTTATGATAGTCTTCAAACAGTTCCTAAGAGTGTTGTAGCATACCCTTTAGGAGTTCATCAATCTAGTAGCCCTTCACATAACACTGCTACAACATGTTAGTACAGTGGTTTGCTACATCATTGGTTAGGGCATGTCCTGTAGCCTTAGTTCCACCACACAGTCAGGGGACAAATCCTTTTAGGGGTGCGGTTTATCTTGGAGATCCTTCTCTCATGCCAAGCTACCTTCCAAAGGTTCTATCCACCCTTGACTGCTCTTAACATAACATCCAACTGGGTGCTATGGCTTGCGGCCTAGCACAACAACTAGCTGTAGTTTTCGGTCTTCCCAAATGATATCCAAACAACAGCGTTGCCTTCCTCAAGATCTCGGCCTAGCTGACTGCTCTTGCCAACACCCAAACGCATACACTATTCAACCCTACGCTGGTCTGTTCTTAGCCTTCAGGTCAGATCTCTTCAATGCTTTACTTTACCTTATGACTGCGGCTTCCCTGTCTTGCAAACAGTCCTTAAAAGATGCCTTGAACAGCTTCCTTCATCATGCTATCACCTATAGCAAACATGTCGTCCTTCCAGGCTTCTTCAGGCTATGTTAAGACTCCTTCTTGCTGCAGTCTAGGGCTTCTTCTTGTTGCGGCTAAGGGCCTTCTTTGACTTCAGCTAGGGCTCCTCTTTGTTGCAGATTAGAGCTCCTCTTGACTGCGGATAGATGCAGCTAGATCTCCTCTCTAGACTTTGGCTAGATCTCCTCCCTTGACTGCAACTAGATCTCCACTTGACTGCAACTAGGGCACATCTGATCTTTCTTTCCACCATGTCCTCCTTGTAAGAAGACAAACCCAAACAAGTGGAGAGAGAGATCATGATATGATGTGCTCCTCAAATGACTTGAGGTCTCCTCTGTTTAAATCCAACGTTGGGGTTGAGTTGGGGGTAAAAGTGCTTGTGTAGCTTGCTGGCCGACCTTGACAAATTGTCAATAATACAAATAAATTCATATCTCCATAAATACATGTCAGAATCAGATGATATTTAGATCAATCCTACACCTCTCGAAGAGAGGAATCCAAAAAAATATCAACTGCCATACATAAGGTGACCCATATGGAGTTTGGCCCTAGTTGCCAATTTCAACACATTAATCTTGGCCTCTCCTCAATAAACCCAAAAAGGGTTTATCCTAGTTTTGACGCTCCAAAATTGACCCCCAAATGCTTGGCCCTCTTCCACAAGCAGAAGATGTAACCTGTGGCAAATGTTGCGTTTGTTGCTCCGCCAAAACGCTGGAAAATCCTCCACAACACTTCCCCGGACTCCACCTCAAGTTTCAGCCCTTAACTGCCTTCACTTCAGAGCCTCGAAGCGTGCCTCCTCCAAGAGTTGCATAATCCCCGTATTGTTGCTGCCAATTCTCTCCACAAACTCGCACTCCCTACTGTTGGTACGAACTGGTATAGGTAGGACTCCCTCCTTCGGCTGGCACTTGAAGTCCACCGAAGCAAGGGTTGAGATCTTCGCTTGGAGACACTCGTGTGCGAAACAACACTGCAAACTTAGCTTCAACTCAAGCGTGCTATGTCAAAGGCACAATTTCTGAATAGATGAATGAATGCCCAAAATGAGTGCCTCTTGCTCTATTTATCAAAGAGCCTCCAAGATGCCCATGTGGGCACAACTCGAGCAACTCGACTTTCCTCGCCAACTTTGCTCCAATGAGAGTCTTCCACATGTGAACCATAATTCTCCATGGGGTGGCCCCCACGCGCCACTAGAGCCACAATATTACCCTTCCTTCCTAATGTTTGGCCCCCCACTTAATCCCAAAATTCATGTGGGACCTCTAAACCCACATCTCCCAAGTGCAAACATGAAATAAAGACAAAATTGGGCAAGATTGATATTTCCCTTAGCAATATTACTAGGTGGGAATATCACAATCCTCCCCGCCAAAACGTTGCTTGTGCTCAAGCCACTACCGAACAATGCTCTCTCTAGTTATTGCTCCCCATTGTCACTGCAAAAATGTGCCAAGGTCTCAGATGCGCCACTAGTTCGTCCCTGACTTTTGCACTATCTTGACATGAAAGAATCTCTCAATACTAGGATCTCAAGCCATCTTGTCCCACCTGAAGCTCCCCTCGCTCCAATCACTATACTGCCCGGTATAAGTATTAGAAGTCCCCTGTATACCATCAATGAGGGATCATGATAATGTGGCACTATGCCCAACTCCTCGTGAAGTTGTCCTACCATGTAGGCCACCCCACGCACTCCAGGAGTCTACTCTCAAAGATACCACCCAATCCCTACAGAGATAGTGTCTCACACACGTGAGCTTCACCTGATATCATCCTGCTGGCCCACCTGCCATGCTAATAAAGTCCCCCATGCCAACAGTGAGTCACCAAAGCCCAATGGAAGATCTAAATGATCTTCCCCTGTAGAAATCAGCTCATCCCCAAGGGTAGTGGTACTGCCAAGTCCTATGATGCTTGGATCCCACGTTAGTCTAAAAAGGGTGCACCTATGTTGTCGCTGCGCAACTCTGATCATGACAGTCTATCCCTCATGCTCAAGTTGTATCCATCTCTCTTGGGAGTCCCAACGCATCTGAACCAAGCACCTCCATGATGTCACCTCCTACCCATCCAACATTCACCCTAATTTGTAGCAACAATAAGGAAAACCAACCTTGCCATGTGATCAAGGCCTCAATGCACCCCACATGTCAAACCAAGGGTAAGTTGGGTCATCCCTCGTCCTGATCCCACTCACCACGAAGTAGAGTGTCCAATCGACCAACCAAACCCCTTAATCCCATAGCCAGAACGAGTGCAGCATAGTCCTAACAACTGATGGAACCAGCTCGCACCACGTCTCAGGTCCCTGCATGCAATCAATATATGAACTCCATACATCACGAACCAATCTGGTGCGTGCGACACAACCCTACGCCAGCCATACCACATAGTGGGATCTGTCATCCTGCCTCTAAAAGTGCTCCCCAGTGCTACCCAAAGTCTAAACATCTGCCTATAAGCAAGGTCCACCAACCGCTGGAGATGCTCCAAAGACACCTCAAAATGTCTCATCAAAAGGGGATCATGTACCACCCTGAGTGTGGGCTCAAGGGTGGTGTAAGTGCTACCTCCGCAAGAGATCAGACTACCCCCAACCCTGCATCCCCCAACTTGCGTTTTGACCATATGCCACAACTGGAAAGCCTCTCTCCCAATGCACTATGTCTCATCCAACTATCTCAGATGAACCTCATGGGTCCTGCTGCTCGGGATGAGAGCATCAAGAGATGATATCCATGTCCCCTATGTCAGTGTGCAATGTTGGAGAGTGATAAATGGAAGCTCACGGTTGGCCCTGTGATCAACTCGTTCTCCAGATCTGTGTGCCAAAGCTAATGGTGGGCCTGATGCCATTGTCAGGATATCTCTCTGGCGGCAACACTCTGACAACTTGTTGTGCATCATCTTGCTCGGCTACATATAAGTACGTACCTCTACACTCCTCTACATAGCAGTAAACTCTGTGGCACAACTCCGTGCACACCTAGATACCAACACTCAATGCCATGCCCCCATGTACCATAAGGAATCCCACATGTGCCCATGCAACCACCACGTTGCTAATACACCTACCATAATGTGATCTACACCTCCTCATCTGCCCCGGTAATCTTAAGCGGCCTAACTCCACACCTGCTAGAGGGGATATCTCTATTGTGCCGATCCTTGGTGACTCGTGTTCCCAATACCCCAATGGGAGAACATGATCTCCATACAATGCCCGGTCTGGTGGCCTACCCATGCCACCTCCTCCCACCAACTCCTGCCAGAGAATGCTAATCATCTTGTGACCCCATGTGCAACCAACATGCCAATACAATCCATGGAACTTGCTCCCAAACCGCCTGTCTGCTAATGCTGACTGGAATTCCCCTAGGGAATGTATGTGCTCAATCACTGGGTCGATTACCACATCAATGCCATAGCCATCCCACATGTCTAATATCGGATAGGGAGCTCCACCTGGATCCCAATGCCAACCTGGGCCTCAAGTGTCGTCAGTGTCTAAGAGCTCCCACTGACCTTTACTCTAGACTATGTCTCCATGAGTCCAGTCCACTCCACCGGGTACCAACTCAGAATCTCTCGCCATCCAACCCCAAGAGGGATTGAATGCACTAACTCCTTGTTGCACCTTGTGCAACTTCGATCGTCTCATCCCATTATCCAGGTCAACACATGAGATCTGACTAGGTAGCTCTGTCTCCCTCTCTCCAATGGGCAAAGGTGACCCAATAATGCTGCTAACCTAGCCATCCCCTCTGGTATGTCTAGACAAATTTGCCTTTCTCAATCCAATGCGTAGGGGTGGATTGATAACATTGCAGATCCTGTCAGTGCGCCTCGGAAGCAAACTGTGTTGGAATCCCAACGTGTGGTCTCTATGTTGCCCCTCATCAATGGCTTGCCCAAAAGATGGTTGCACATCCTCCTCCATCATGGGATGGACATAAGCCTCCAACTGCTCCTCCATAGACAATCCAACATGCAAGACATGCTCATCAACCAGTTGTAGGTGGTTGTCGTTCTTAAGCTCTGTCATAGACCAGGATGCCTCATCAATGGATGTGTGCTCAACTACCTCCTCCAATCTGTCTACTAGGGCTATCAAAGGAAACTCCAACAGGGGTGACTCTTGCGTCGCACTAGGTGTATCTTCGTGCTCCTCCTGCGTGCCATTAGCCTCATGCTCAACTGGCTGGAATGTATCTAGATGAACTCCCTCCTCCAGGGGTATGTTCTTTCTCATCTCGTCACTACCTCCACCTCTCATCTTCGTCTTTGCAGTATTGCTACTAGCGTTTCATTCAACAACCAAGCTCCTCTTATTTTCTTCATCTGCGGATCGGCAACTACTGTTTCTTCTTGCTTCCCTTGCTGACAACCACTCTTCGAGAAGCCCAACCAGTCTCTCGATGCTCCTAGTACCATTTTCAAATTTCTCCTGCTGAGACATTCTTGGGCATAAGTTCAGTCTAGAGAGTAATGTGGGACTAGTGTTTTAGCCTATGGAATTCTAGTCCACAATAGCACTTGAGCATTTGTGTGATTTAGACCCACATCTGGCCAAAATAATGCTCTGATACCATTGTAATATTCCTAGGGAATTTTTACAGTAAATAACAAATCAAACATAGACATAAAACCACGAAAATCAAACACGAGTCAGGCCATGAAATTTCATCAAAATTTGTGCTACTTAGCCATTTTATTATTATTAACAAGAGGGTGCAACGAGGTGTTGGAAAGAGTGCACCTGGGCTTGCTCAAGGCAAGGTAGCTAAGCCCAAATGAACAATAAGAAATCCCCCTCAAATCTGTTGCTACTCTCTCCTAGCTCTACGTTGAAACTCCCTAGAAAATATGTTGTTGGTTGCAAAGAACTGTTATTAGGGCCTCCTTAGGTGCTCAGAAAATTCAGGGAAATTAACCCCGGCCTCTCCACCAATAACCCACAAACACCCACGAAAGAATTGGCCAAATGATGACCTTGGAATTTCAGCCCAATTTTCCCCCAGCTCCTCTAGCTGTTGACTGAGTTGGGACCCTTGTTTGACCCGTCAAATCTGCCCAGAAAATTCTGCCAAATTAATCTTGGCCTCTCCTCAATAAACCCAGAAAGGGTTTGTCCTAGTTTTGACGCTCCAAAATTGACCCCCAAATGCTTGGCCCTCTTCCACAAGCAGAAGATGTAACCTGTAGCAAATGTTGCGTTTGCTGCTCCGCCAAAATGCTGGAAAATCCCCCACAAGACTTCCCCGGACTCCACCTCAAGTTTCAGCCCCTAACTCCCTTCGCTCCAGAGCCTCCAAGTGTGCCTCCTCCAAGAGCTGCGTAGTCCCTGTATTGTTGCTACCAATTCTCTCCACAAACTCGCACCCCCTGCTGCTAGTACGAACTGGTATAGGTAGGACTCCCTCCTTGGGCTAGCGCTCGAAGTCCACCGAAGCAAGGGTTGAGATCTCCGCTCGGAGACACTCATGTGCTAAACAGCACTACAGACTTGGCTTCAGCTCAAGCATGCTATGTCAAAGACACAATTCCTGAATAGATGAATGAATGCCCAAAATGAGTGCCTCTTGCTCTATTTATCAAAGAGCCTCCAAGATACCCATGTGGGCCCAGCTCAACTTTCCTGCCCAACTTCACTCCAATGAGAGTGTCTTCCACATGTGGGCCATAATTTTCCATGGAGTGGCCCCCACGCTCCACTAGAGTTGCAATATTTCCCTTCCTTCCTAATGTTTGGGCCCCCACTTAATCCCAAAATTCATGTGGGACCTCTGAACCCACATCTCCTAAGTGCAAACATGAAATAAGACAAAATTGGGCAAGATTGGTATTTCCCTTAGCAATATTGCTAAGTGGGAATATCACATAAAGAGATGAATGGAGTAGGGAACGAAAAGGGTAGCCCTAGGCCACATGCAGGGGTACAACGGTAGCTAATAAAAGGGAAGCCCACACTTGGATATTTAATGTATATGTTAATTTATGGTATGTTCAATGCTTAGAGGAAGTTTACTTCAATTTCTTCTTATTAGCCACTATTTAGCAATCAAATTAACATTAAGTAAAATGTTGATAGAACATTAATAGATCGACAGAAAACAAGCCAAGACAAGCGGGGAAACCCATTGATCAATTCTTCTATAATCTTCAATAGTTCAGCAAAGAGAGAATTGGTATAAATGTACAGTTCTATAATTTTATGACAGCAGTAATAGAAACCCTAACCAGCACCTGCAAAGATGGTCAAACAGTCCACAAATGACCTTCAGTCAACCTTGGTCAACTCGGCCTTCAACAGCAATGAAGGTCAGCCCAAAATAGATGGTCAAAACAGGTCAACGCATTAGCAACCCTGCGATCAACCCTAACCTGTCAGCACTGGTCAATTTGGTGGTCAAATCAAGTCAACAAATTGCAGATCATAATTGTGGTTTGCTTGAAGGAGACTCCCCACACTAGGTCGTAGTCAAAACACCTCCCTCGCTGGTCAACGTAGTCACCCTTAGCTTGTTGCACCTAGGTCAACCACAATCAAAGCTGGAACAGACTTGCGTCCTCCTCTTAGTTGTGTCTATCTTCCTTGTTGTGTCCTTCTTCTCCCACGTGAGAGATGTTGCTCCTTGTTTACCCAATCAAATAAGGAGACAAAGAGAAGAATGTAAGATGAGATGAGATAAATGAAAAGCCTCATCCTATCTTGTATTTATATGAAACGTTGAGCATGTGTGCCACAAATTTAGCTGCTGGCCGACCTTGAAAATTTGTCAACTAAATACAAATAAATTCATATCTCCATAAATACTTGTTGGAATCAGATGATTGTTAGATCAATCCCACACCTCTCGACGAGAGGAATCCAAGAAAAATATCAACTGCCATAAATAATATGACCCACATGGAGTTTGGCCCTAGTTGCCAATTTTAACACTCCCTCTCAACTAGGGAGAACTCCATCTGCTAATCCATCTGACCGTCGGCACTATCTCTGCCATCAAATGCACTGCCCTGCACTGCTCAGTTATGCTCTGCTCTGCTCTGCTGAACTATGAAGAAGAAGAAATGATCGAGGATGTATCATACCATCATCCACTGACCCGAAGTCAATCCCAGCGAGTGTGTCATACCACTCTTATTGATCTCAGATCAGTGCCAAAAGGGAGTGTCTCAAACCACTCATACTGATCCCAGATCAGTTTCATTAATCCCAGATCAATGAAGGTCATCCTAGCATAGGGAGTACAGTAGATACAACGATGCGTCCATCGATAGTACTACTATGGTCCCTAACCCCATTTCCCTACTCATTGGCCAGATGAGAGGTACTTCCCATGAGTCCCATACTACATGGGTAGGATGCCTCGACAGGAGAACCACTCATCCTGCCCCTAAGTCACCACGGGGTATCACAGGGGAAGGATGAACCTTTCACCCTGTACATAGCGCACCACTAGGGGAGGGTGAGTCGCCCTATGGTCGCTTGTCGCTCTAAGAAGTACCCCAAGCCCCCCCGGAGCTCCCAGAGCTCAATGCATGCCTCATGCAAGACCCTCATAAGAGGGTCTCTCAACGACTCCAAGTCGTTCTCGGAAAGTTAAGAATTTGACATTTCCCAAGGGCTTCGTCAAAATATTGGCAACCTGCTCATCTGTACCGATATGTGAAGCCTTATTGCTCCCCGCTGTACCATATCCCGGATAAAGTGGTACCTGATATCGATATGTTTGGAGTGATCATGAAATACAAGATTCTCTGATAAACAAATCCCACTCTGGTTGTCACACAAGATCACGGTAGTATCCAATGTAAATCCAAACAGCTCACTGAAGAGCTTCCGCAACCAAACAGCCTCACAAGAAGCCATACTCGCAGCAATGTACTCTACCTCAGCGGTGCTCAAAAGCCACCGACTTCTGCTTCTTGCTCATCCAGGATATCGAGGCAGATCCCAAAGAGAAACAACACCCGAAAGAGCTCTTTTAGTCCACCACACTGCCTGCCCAACCAGCATCAGTATATCCATGTAGTCTCACATCTTCGGCAGTGTATCTCAACCAATGAGTGATTGTGCCACGAAGGTATCTCAATATATTCTTGGCACCAATCTAATGTGAGTGGTGAGGCTCAACCATATGTTGACTCAACGTGTTGACTGCAAAACATATATCTGGACGGGAGTTCACCAAAAACATCAATGCTCCGATGAGTTGAAGATACTCGGTAGCATTTTGCAAAGTAGGTCCAGCAGCACTACCACTTAACTTCTTGAAGTCAAGCTCCATCAGGGTAGTCACAGGCTTGTAGTCCACCATACCGAATCTCTCCAATATCTTCACCACATATTTTCCTTGAGATAAGAAAATCTCCCCTGGCTTCTGCTAGACTTCCAATCCTAGGAAACAGTACATCAGTCCTAGGTCCTTCATCTCAAATTCGGAAGCCAACTCCCTCTTACATTTGTGAATGAGAGGGTCTGCACCTGTCAGAAAGAGGTCATCAACGTACATCACTAGTATGAGAGGTTTATCATCTTCAACCTTAAAGCAAAGGTTAGGGCCAGCTTCACTCCTAGTGAATCCCAACTTCATCAAGTAGCCATCGATCCTCTCATACCAAGCTCGGGGTACTTGCTTCAGCCCATAGAGGGCTTTCTTGAACCTGCACATGTGAGATTCTCGATTATGAATCTCAAATCCTTCGGTTGTTCCACATAAACTTCCTCTCTGATTGAACCATGCAAGAATGCGATCTTGACATCCATCTGATGTAGGTTCCATCCTTGCGAAGCAGCGAGAGCTATGATCGCGCAGATGGTGGTATATCGGGCAACAGGTGCAAATATCTCATCATAGTCGATACCTTCCTTTTGAGAGAAGCCACGAGCAACAAAACGAGCCTTATACTTTTCAGCGCTTCCATCAGCGCCATGCTTTATCTTGTAAAGCCATTTCGAAGTGACAACTGTTTTGTCCTGGGGTCTGGGGACCACATCCCAAACATCGTTCTTCATGATGGACTCGTATTCCTTAATCATAGCATCCTTCCATACTTGATGCTTCACAGCTTTTGCGAACGATGAGGGCTCATTTTGAATGATCATGCTCATAATGGTCAAGCATCCATGATACCTAGTCGGCTTGTTACTTTCTCGGAAAGTCCCTCTAGGTGCAATGTGTCCTTCACCATCATCAAGTGTCCCCCTAAGCCATGAGGGCTTCTTCCGAGAAGAGGAAGGCTCTTGCGGAGGGGGATCAATAGGGTCCATAGGTTCTTCCACTTCGGGCATTATTTCATCTTGCTTTTCCTCTGATTGGCTGGTGTCAGCTTCTCCAGATTTCCTTATTATAGGAAGATTGTCAACTTTGCTAAGAGCCATATCTTCATCAAAGGTGACATCATGGCTAATCTCGACTTCCCTTTGACCAGCCACATAGATTTTATAGCCCTTAGTATTTTCACTATAGCCCATGAAGATTCCCTTCTTTCCAAATGCACCCAATTTATTCATTTTCTCTTTCGGCACATGAAAATAAACAAGACTTCCAAAAATTCTAAAATGAGATACATCAAGTTTCTTACCAATGAACATCTCTTCGGGAGTCTTGGAATCCAATGCTTGATGAGGGCATTGGATTTGAACATATACGGCGGTATTTGCAGCTTCGGCCCATAGAAACTTCGGAAGCCTTTGATCATGGAGCATGGAACGAACAGCTTCCATAATCGTGCGATTCTTCATTTCTGCCACACCATTCTGCTCAGGAGTGTATGGTGTTGTGGTCTCCCTCTTAATGCCAGCTTCCTTACAAAAGTCATGGAACTCATTGGATTCATACTCAGTCCCATTATCAGTCCTTAAGATCTTGATCTTCTTCTCAATTTGATTCTCAATCAAGGCTTTGAAGTCACGGAACCAAGAGAACACTTCATCCTTCTTTTTCAAGAAATATATCCAAGTCTTGCGTGAATAGTCATCTATAAAAGTGAGGTAATATAAATATCCTCCCAAGGAGTTCACAAGCATCATACCAGATATGTCAGAGTGAACCAATTGTAATATACCGGAGGTCTTGCTATGGCTTGAGGGCAATGGTCCCCTTTTGAGTTTTCCTTTGGCACACCCCAGAGATACACCCTCTTGCTCTACTTTAAACTTGGGCATCCCTATCACCATTTGTCTCACATCGAGTAGAGCTTTATAATGAAGGTGAGCAAACCTTCAATGCCATAGTTCGCACTGAAGAGATGTGTCACAAGACATGATACCCAACGGACTTCCTCCGACTTGATATAAAGAGTCAACTTGAAACCCAAGAGTGAAAGCATCTTTATAATTCTTTTTCCATACACGTACCTTGCCATCAACGAAGGCCACCTTCTAGCCTTTGTTTTCCATTGCCGAAATGGACACCAGGTTCTTCTTGAGATCAGGTACATATAGAACTTCTTGCAAATGAATTGTGTTACCCTGATTCAATTGAAGAGAAACATTCCCTACGCCTTTCACGAGATATTTGGAGTTGTCTCCAAGAATAATTTCCAGGTTGGTCTCCTTCTCTATCAAATTCAAGAGAGCGTCTTTGTAACCAGTGAAGTGCCTTGAGGCACCACTATCAATAAGCCAATTTCCCAACGAATCCGGAGAAGTAATAGAGAGGGCCATATCAAATAATATTCATTTTGCTTATTGTTAACAACGTTAGATTCATACCTGGAGTTTCTTGCCTTCTTAGAGGGTTGACCACTTCCTTGATTTTCAACATTCCCCTTTCCTTTGCCATTGAACCTGCCCTTCCTTTGATTGTTGTTGGAATTGCCTCGAGATTGATTTTGATCATCGTCATGAGATGTGTCCTTTATATCAGGACACTCCCTCGCATAGTGGCAAATTGTTGTTGCAAATGAAACATCTTCCTCTCCTTCCACCTTTCGGTCCAGCCTTTCCCTTAGATTTTGCCCCGGAATTATTTCTCCTTTTAGCATGCGAGGAGAAAGCAGCGGGATTGCCTCTAAATGCAGGCATTTCCTGCTCTTCCATCCTTGTCTCTTCTTGAATGCATCTCGCCTTCAATTCCTCAAATCCTAGAATTACATTATTGTTGAGAAGAGTGGTTCTGAATATATACCATTTGGATGGGAGCCCTCCAAGATTTGTGATGCTCAGTTCCCTATCAGGAATGACTTCCCCAATCAATAGGAGATCATTCTTGATCTTGGTGATCCTTAAAAAGTAGGCTTGCATATTCTCATCTTTGCCCTTCTTAATTTCCTTTAGCTTATTCTTAAGGAACAAAACTTGATTTGCATCACTAACTTTAAACAGGGTTACCAATCTATCGTAGATTTCCTTGGAGGTGTTCAGCTCGAAAACATAGGCCACTAGGCGCTTGTCGATAGAGTCAAGGATGATCTTCTTTACTTTGACTTCTCCCTTGGTCCACTTGTTCCTTGCAACAACAGATGCATTTGATGGAGGCTGAATGATTCTACCTCTCACATGGTCCACCACTTCCTGCTCTTCCAATGTCAAATCGAGAGACATCTTCCATCCATGATAGTCAGACTTCTCACGGAGCTTGTCTTCAGCGGGGAAGTGTGATGAAGAGCCCATGAAATCTTTAAGATTGCTTCAACAACCTTCGATGATTGCTCTTGCTTGGGCTTTGTCTTCACCTCAACTTCGATACCATGTTAATTTATGGTATGTTCTATGCTTAGAGAATTTTACTTCAATTTCTTCTTATTAGCCATTGTTTAGCAATCACATTGACATTAAGTGAAATGTTGATAGAGCATTAATAGATCGACAAAAAACAAGCCAAGACAAGAGACACCAGATGTGGCGGCTATCCAAGGACAAACCCCAATGCGAGGAAACCCTTTGAACAATTCTTCTATAATCTTCAATAGTTCAGCAGAGAGAGAATTAGTACAAATGTACAGTTCTGTAATTTTATGATAGTAGTAATAGAAACCCTAACCAGCACTTGCAAAGATGGTCAAACAGTCCACAAATGACCTTGAGTCAACCTTGGTCAACTCAACCTTCAACAACAATGAAGGTCAGCCCAAAACAGTGCAAAACAGATGGTCAAAATAGGTCAACGCATTAGCAGCCCTGCAATCAGCACTAACCAACTAGTGTTGGTCAATTCGATGGTCAAATTAGGTCAACGAATTGCATATCAGAATTGCGGCTTGCTTGAAGGAGACTCCCCACACTAGGTCGTAGTCAAAACACCTCCCTCGTTGGTCCACGCAGTCATCCTTAGCTTGTTGCACCTAGGTCAACCACAGTCAACATTGGAATAGACCTGCGTCCTCCTCCTAGTTGTGTCCTTCTCCCACATGAGAGATGATGCTCCTTGTTTACCCAATCAAGTAAGGAGAGAGAGAAGAATGTAAGATGATATGAGATGAATGAAATGCCTCATCCTATCTTGTATTTATATGAAACGTTGAGCATGTGTGCCACACATTTAGCTACTAGCCGACCTTGTCAATTTGTCAAGGTAAATACAAATAAATTCATATCTCCATAAATACTTGTCGGAATCAGAGGGTCGTTAGATCAATCCTACACCTCTCAACGAGAGGAATCCAAGAAACATATCAGCTGCCATAAATAAGATGACCTACATGGAGTTTGGCCTTAGTTGCCGTATAGGAGGGAGCAATCATGGTACATGAGGTGCCCCGGCCTTGATTTTTCCACCCTTCTTTATATGCCTTTTGCCTTTTATGATTTTTCTTTACTTAACTGCTCGTGGCTCAAGAGATAAGAGCATGATGTGTAAGATATAGCAATGGATACCCCTTTTAAGGATTGGGTGAATATGGAGAATGCTGACCACACCAGCAGATGCACAAGACCATGTGATGGCCGGCTGCAACCAGTAAAAAAGTTTGCAAATCTAATTCCCTAATGCACAGACAGGATGACAGCTTTCTGGCACTAGGTGAAAAGAAACATGAATAGCTCATTCACTGATACATAAAAAACTTTAACACAGAGATAGGATGACAGTTATTTTAATGCTAAACATCAAGAGTTCAGGGATACAATATATCAAGCATAGCTTGGGAAAGAAGGAGAATGAAAGATGAGCAATTAATAGCAAAAAAAGCTTGTATTAGCTGAAAATGAAGACGAGATGCTGCAAGTATCAAAGTAGTTACAGTCTCCAAAAGTTGAACCTCACATCAAAACATCAACCATCAACCCTGATTACATCTTGTTTCTGGGTATATATAGAGTTTCAATACAAAGGCACTCAGCCATTCTAAGTATGGAGGGGTCATAATTGACCATCAACCGCATTTAACTGCCTGATGGAGTCTCTGGGTGCGTTTGCTTGCTTCAGTGGATGAATCTGATCTTTTCAGGTGCTCTGTTGTCCTCTCAGGTGGCTAGAGTGTCGTATAGGATGAAGTCCCATAACTGTTAAATGCAGTTATCTGCTCGAGCTCTGTCCTTTTCTTTCTCGGCCATACTGTTTGTTAAATATGGTTGTTGAAGAGCCACTGCAAATGGTACTGGAAGACTAGCCACCTTCGTCCTTCGGGCATACGGAACTGTCAAGGGACGTGAACTGCGTGGCGGATAGACGGGTCGGGTGAAGGAGGAAGATCAGCCGTCGGATCGAGTGGATAGACGGTGGGGATCGCTCGGCGGAGGGTATCGAGGAGAGATGGGAGCGAAGCGAGCGTGGGCCGTCGGATTTAGGGCGGACAGATCCGACGGTCATCGGGCGGAGGAAACGCGCAAAGGTTAACGGGGGAGGACATAGGGCCGGGCGGAGGACCGGGCAGTAAGTGGTATTGATCGCACCAGCTTGGGGAGTTGGGCGGTAAAAGGCGATGGCATGTGATACCACTCAGTGCGTGACATGTGGCGACGGAGGAGAGAGGAAACCACTCTCCATCGCGCGTTAACATCCCATCAGTTTGCGAGTGCCGAGACAGCAAACATTGTCCGAACGCAGCGGAGATGATCAGACGGTGGGGATTTGATCGAGCAGATTTTCGTCAGGCACGAAGGAGAACCGTTGGATCGGGGTGCGGCAATCGACGGCCATCATTAAAAGGTGACGATGGGCTATGGAAGTGTGAGGTCATGTGGATGCGGTGTTATGGGGGTTTAAGCTTTGCGCTCGGGGCTTGAACAAACAGGGGTTAATGCCGGGTTTTAGAGGAAAACAAAGGTAGCAGAATAAAGTAGAAGAAGGAAGATGACTGTTGTGGGCTTTCTTTTGAGCATAACAATACGGCCAAGCCTATTTCTGGCCTTAAAAAACCATAGTTACATAGCAGAGCTAACACTGGCTCCTTCTGGGGATGAGATCCTCCCTGTGAAGTCTCAAGAATTGCAGATCATTGCCTTTCCTACAAAAACCATATTAGCAAGATTTCCTAATGTCCCATTGGGCATGGAGTCTGATTGAGCCTATACTAAAACTGATAAAATGACATATTTACAACTTTAAGGCCTGAAAACCTTAAACAACATAAATTTTCAAAAATCGACCATTGATCGGGCCATCAAAAACTGTCTCCCCTTCCATATTCTGCAGTATGAAAGTATTGTTCCCTTGGATCTGAGAAATGATAAAAGGCCTGTCTATAGAGCATCAAACTTCCCATGGTTGCCTTTTTTCTCTTTCAGTGCATCCCACTTAAGAACCAAGTCTCCGACTTGAAAATTATCTGGTTTTGTCCTCCTGTCAAAAGCTTCCTTGATCTTCCTTTGATGTGCTACAGACTTTTCAACCAGCTATTCTCTGATTTGATGTACCTCTGCTAAATCAGTGATCCTTTTTGCCATGTCCTCTTCCTCACTGTTCTTTCTGCAAGAACTTTGCCACAGGGAGGGTCAACTGTATTAGGAATACAGCCTCAGTGCCATATACCAGCTTGAATGGAGAATTCCCTGTGGATTTCTCAGTGGTTACTCTGTCAGCCCACAGTACATGTTTGAGCTTAGAATCCCAATTCTTTTTGTTGTCTTCCAACAACTTTTTAATTATCCTTATCAGGCTCTTGTTGGAAGATTTTGCTAGGCCATTGCCTTGAAGGTAATATGAGGTGGAATGAACCAGCTTAATGCCCATTGAGTCACACATATCCACCAATTCTTTTGCCCTGAAGGCTGTTGCATTGTCTGTGACTAATTTATGTGGACAACCAAATCTAGTGAAGATATTCTCTGTCAAGAACCTTATGACCACATGATGATCAGCCTTTCTGGTAGGGATTGCTTCAATCCATTTAGTGAAGTAATCTGTGGTTACTAAGATCCATCTGTGCTGGCCACTGGAATGTGGATTGATTTCTCCAATAAAATCCAAGCCCCACTGCTGAAAAGGGCCACTAGCATGTATGGGTTTTAAGGGCAAGGACTTCAATTGTTGTTTCCCTTCAAATCTTTGGCACCTGTCACAATATTTAACAAATAAAAAGAAATCAGAAAATAAGGTAGGCCAATAGTATCCAGCTCTGAGGATCTTGTGGGCTGTAGTTTTCCAATAGTAGTGTCCTCCACATATGCTGGAATGAAACCGCTGCATGACTGCAATGGATTGTTCTTTGTCTAGACATCTCAAAAGAATTCCAGAGGGGTCCCTCCAATAGAGCAGATTTTCATGAATGCGGTATTTGGCTGCCCTGAGCTTAGTAGTTCTGATTTGGCTTAAACTAAGGCCTCGAGGAATTTCTAGCTTCAGCAAGAATTGAGCCATTGTAGAATACCATTCACAAGAAGCTAGATTATTGAATTGAGGCTTTTGTGATCCATAATAGTTGTAATAAGAACTTCGGCGTAAATCACATGTAGAAAGACCCTTGTCGACGGTTTCGAACCAACCAGTGTGGTTCATCGTCAGGACAAGTTGAAGCTAGATTTTCTGCCAATGACTGATTTTTCCCTAGTTCAGCTATTTCCCCTTCTGCCTGGTCGTCCTCTGAATTTATGCTCATCAAATTCATATCCAGCATTCTGCAATTTTCTTCAGCCATTAATCCAGCAAGGATCTGACCTTTAACAAGCTTGGTAGGCTTCAATTCTATGTTAAATTCAATAAGCTTCGCAATCCATCTAGCCCTTCTTCCATCAACAACAAGTTGCGTTAGGACATCTTTTACTGAAGCAGAGGGTATATATGCAATTATCTTGGAGTGCAAAATGTAAATTCTGAAGGCTTTCAAAGATTTGATAAGAGCATATGCTTGTTTTTCAATGATATCATACTTCAGCTCAGCGTCCCTTAATGTTCTGTCGAAAAATGCCACTGGATGCTCTGAACCTTCCTCATCTGCTTGCAATAAAATTGCTGCAAGGGTGTGTCATCAAAGGCAAACGAAAATATATGGAACTCCTTGTTGTAATCTGGGCTGGTTAAAGTAGGAGATTCCATAATAGCTCTCTTGATAGATTCAAAAGATCTTCTTGCTGCATCGGTCCATTTGACTTCTAACCCCTTTTTCAGCATGGAGGTAATGTGTTTTACAAGTTTTGCAAAATTAGGAATAAACCTCCTTACGAAATTTATCTTTGCCCAGAAAGGACTGGATATCCTTCTTTGATCTTGGGACAAACAAGGTCTGCATTGCTCTTACTCTTTCTGGGTCAATTTTGACACCTGCAGCAGAAACATGTCCTAACAGCTTGCCCTCTTCTAAAGCAAACTGTAAATTTTTAGGATTGATTGAAATCCCAAACTTTCTGCACTTCAAGAACATGTAAAAATTTCTCATTTCCCACCCCAGTTTTCAGTTTCACCTTATTTCTCCAAAATAGTTAAATGCCCTTTCCCATATCCATACATTCAACAACTGGAAAATAAATTTTGCTAAAACAAATTTCTGAAAACTTTACCGACATGTGGGGAAAAATTCAAAATAGAAAAAATTCAGCAATTTACAAACAGCCATTCAACACATTTAAACAAAGTGATTTTTGGTCAAGGTGACCCTGGAAAAACCCCCTACAACTCTTGGGGAAAACCAGTTCGAGAGCTCCTTATTTCTGAAAATGCTTTTTACAGTGAGAAATATTCAGCGAAAAATCAACAAGCAAACTTTTACAACTTATCTCGTTTTCCGTGCCTCACAGCCAACTGGAAAACTTGCAACTAGCAAAACAGAACAACAATACTGTTGTACGGCCTCCTCCAAATTCGTTGTACGGTCGACTTGAAAACTGTTGTACGCCCTCATTGAAAACCGTGCCCAAACACTGCCTTTTGTTGTGTGCTAACTCAGCTGTACGGATTTGTTAAAGTGCTGCCTTGGAATGTGTGCCAAGCTACCGCCTCCTTCTCCTCTCTGTCCAGAAATCTCCCTTGCTCTCTTGCTCTCCTTCTCTCAATCTGCTCATGAAAGAATGAATGACCTTTTCCTCCTTTTCCTCCTTTAATCTAACCCTAAGTGACTTAAGTGACTTTTGGGTGATCCCTAAATCCAATGGATGAAATAGATTTAGATCAATGGCTGAGATTAAATGCACATTTAAATCTCACTTTCTATTTTTAATTCACCCCACTTTAATAAAGACCCACTTAGTCATTTATTTCCAAAGTCACTTTTCCTTTCTAATTTTTCATTGACTTTATAAAAGTCACTTTAAAATTAGACTTAGTAACTTTATCACTAAAAGTCACTTTTAAATTAGATTT
>APFE031176847.1:63756-81866 GCA_000404065.3 Pinus taeda
CATCCCTGGCACATAAAGAACATCTAACCCCTTCAAGGGAGGTTTGGACTCCCTCTGAAATGTCAGTGTCCCCACACCGACTGCTCTAACAACTCTGTCATCACCGAGTACTACCTCCATATCAATGACACTCTCTGAAAGCTCTGAGAAGTACTCACGGACTCCTGTCATGTGACATGAAGCCCCACTGTCCACATACCAGATACCCGAAGATGCTCCGCTAATCGAGGGAAAAGCATGCTCCCTCTGAACCTGTGTGTCAGGTGATCCTGCACTAGAGGACTCACACGCAGTGAACCCAAACTCCCGGTCAAAACGATCTGCAAAGTCCTCGACCTCTGCTGAAGCTACCACGCTCTGGTTCTTCCCCTTCTTTTTCTTCTTCTCCGGACACACAACTGCATAGTGTCCCATCTTTTGACAATTCCAACACTTCACCTTGGAATAATCCTTCTGTGTGTTACCCTGTTTACCTTTACCTTTGCCTTTGCCCCCACCATTGCTTGTGGAAGCCTGCTTCTTCCCTTTGCCTTTCTTGCCTCCTGCCAACAGTGCTATATCCTCATCCTGCTGTCCTAAAATTGAAAAATAGCACTACCGTAGTAAAGATAAAACTGTTGTTTGTGAAAAATCAACTTGCTGGAATTTTCTGAGTGAAAAATCAGCAGGCTGTAATTTTCCCCCTTGCTGTCCCAAACTGCACTTCAGCACTCAAGCTCTGATACCATGTAAAAATTTCTCATTTCCCACCTTGGTTTTCAGTTTCACCTTATTTTTCCAAAATAGTTAAATGCCCTTTCTCATATCCATACATTCAACAACTGGAAAATAAATTTTTCTGAAAACACAAATTCTAGAAATTTTACAGAACGCTGGAAAATTCAAAAATTTAGAAAGAACAAAAAAAAAAAAAATCAACAAGTACAAACAGCGATTCAACACATTTAAACACAGTGATTTTTGGTCAAGGTGACCCTGGAAAAACCCCCTACAATTTTTGGGAAAAACCAATTCGAGAGCTCCTTATTTCTTAAAATACTTTTTACAGTGAGAAATATTCAGCAAAAAATCAACAAGCAAACTTTTACAACTTATCTCGTTTTCCGTGCCTCACAGCGAACTGGAAAACTTGCAACCAGCAAAACAGAACAGCAATACTGCTATACGGCCTCCTCCAAATCTGTTGTACGGCCTCCACAAAACAGTTGTATGGCCTCCTTGAAAACTGTTGTACGGCCTCCTCCAAATTTGCTGTACTACCTACTTGAAAAATGTTGTACGGCCTCCTCAAAATCTGTTGTACGACCTCCTTGAAAACCGTGCCCAGATACTGCCTTTTGCTGTGTGCTAACTCAGCTGTACGAATTTGCTAAAATGCTGCCTTGGAATGTGTGCCAAGTTGTTGCCTCCTTCTCATCTCTGTCCAGAAATCTCCCTTGCTCTCTTGCTCTCCTCTCAATCTGCTAATGAAAGAATGAATGACCTTTTCCTCATTTTTCTCCTTTAATCTAACCCTAAGTGACTTTTGGGGAACCCCTAAATCCAATGGCTGAAATAGATTGAGATCTAGGGCTGAGATTAAATGCTCATTTAAATCTCACTTTCTATTTTTTAATTCACCCCACTTTAATAAAGACCCACTTAGTCATTTATTTCCAAAGTCACTTTTCCTTTCTAATTTTACATTAACTTTATTAAAGTCACTTTAAAATTAGACTTTAGTAACTTTATCACTTAAAGTCACTTTTAAATTAGATTTGACTTTATAAAAATTATAAAGTCACTTTAGGAGAAAAATTAAATTCTTTTGGACACTTTTCCCTAGGCTAAAAATCAAAGCCTTAGGGAACCACCTGTCCTCCGGTACCAAATTTCAACAGAACACTTTCTTCAAATGCTGCAAATGGTCATGATGGCCGCTGGAGTATACTATTATATCATCTAGGTAGATAAGGACAAACTTATCCTTCGCTCCTACAAATGTTATATCCATAGCTCTCTGAAAGGTGGCTCCAGCATTCATCAACCCAAAAGGCATCTTGGAATACATACAAGTGCCCCAAGGGATGGTGAATGCAGTCTTCTCTTAATCATCTGGATGTACAGCAACCTCGTTATACCCTAAAAATCCATCCAGGAAATACATCACTTTGGCTCCTGAGACTTTCTGCAGCAAATGCTCCATTTTGGGTTGAGGGTAATTGTCTTTCTTAGAGCATTTGTTTAAGTTTCTGAAATCAACGCAGAGCCTGATTTCTCCACTTTTCTTCCTTACCACCACCAAATTGTCTACCCATTTTGAATATCTGAGAGGGACTATGATTTTGGCAGCCAGTAACTTCTTGATTTCTTTTTCAATCAGCAGGAGGAGCAAAGGATTTATTGGTCTCAGCGTCTGCTTGAAAGAGATGGTGTCTTTCTCTAAGGGAATTTTATGCTGGATGATCTTTTTGTCATATGTTTTCAAGTCATTATATTCCCAAGCAAAAACATCAGCAAATTGCTTCATTAGATTGTAGTAATCAGAACTTTGGGCAGTAGATAGACGAGTGGACAGATTTACATATCTTGGATGATCTGAGCTCCTTAAATTATGCCTATGGACTGCAGATTGGTCTTCTTTTTTAGCAGCTTTATAAGGCACATCATTCTGGTCAAACAGCTTTTCTAAACGAACTAGGCCTTTAGGTATCTGATTGTAGGGCAGTTGGACAATGCTATCTTTGCCGATTTCATTTCTAAGCCGGGGCTGAGGGTTTTCTTCCAAGGCTTAATTTTCTTGGTCAATTTGCATTTCTGAAAATTCACCAATGACTTGAAGAAACCTATTTACCTCATCATCATCCTCAAAAACTTTCCAATGCTGGACATTATCAGCCAAGGATGGTCTATATTTCATCTGAACCTTATAAACTAGTCTGGGAGGCATAGCAGGGATAAACATGCTAGCAAACACCACAAGGGAATCGGCAAGCTGATTTTTTACTCTAGGGATATATGAGATACAAAAATTATCAAAAGAATCTTTGAGTCTCCATACCTCATCTCTATATGCTTTCGGCCTTGGGTGCTTTGCTTGAAATGTTTTGTTTACTTGCTGAATGATAAGATCAGCATCTCCAAACACCTTTATGCTTCTGATTCCTCTGCCTTTAGCTGCGTTAAGACCCAATATCAGAGCCTCATACTCTGCTATATTGTTGGTGACTTGGAAAACCAGCTTAAAAGACAGATGTGTGCTTTCTTGTTCTGGAGAAATCAGCACCACCCCTGCTCCTGCAGTTTCCCTTGAACATGCTCCATCAAAGAACATTTCCCAAACTTGACTTCCTTGCTCTCCCTCGGCCTGATTCACTGGTTTCTTGATCTACATTGAGGCCTTCTGGTATTCTTCAATTTGGAGAATAAATTCTCCAAAATCGGTGTCCACAACATAGATGGGATGATTAGAAGGATTCTTCTCATCACTGATGATGTAGGCCAGCTATGCTTCTCTGTACAATCTCCTGCTTTCCCCTCCAAAAACTGGGACAGTGGCATAAGATAAATCATTCTGTAATGTCCCACCTAGTCTCTTAATCCACCCTCTGGACAGCAACATGCCAAACTTGGGAGGGACATCTGCTACCACAATGTCCATCATCATGCTCTTCATGGGCAGCTGAGTTAGGGTAATAGCTAGATCTTTGATTAATTCCAGACAGTTGACCTTTCTTGAATCAAAGGAAAATAGATCATGATACGGTCTGGTAATGTCAAGGCCTAACTCTTCCATGACAGCTTTGGGCATCAAATTATCGCTGGCCCCTGTGTCTAGCAGGCAATAGTGGAGGATTTTGTCATGAATGGTCAAAAGAGACATAAAATGATGGGGAATTATCATCAGCATGTTCAGTCATTGGGCTAAGGACAACTGCAAGCTTATCATCTTGCAAATTGACATAATCAGTGGAGGCTTGTGAGGCTTTTAGCTCAAGAGCATCAAGGATAGGCTTTCTAAAAACTTCACTCTTTGCAAGTTCTATCAGAGGCACAGATATTTTTAACTTCTGGACTTCTGATTCAAAGCTACAAGGAGAAGGGGGCTTGTCAGGACCTCTTACCTCTTGAGCTGGAGCTTTGAAGATGACTGGATCAGTTGCTGGTCTTTTCTGTTTGATATTCTGTTGCTCTATTGGGACAGCAGCGCTTGGGGCAGGATTCTCCTTGACATTGCTTGTTCTTGACCTCAGATTATATCTTTGTTGTTCACCAGTCTGCAAAGCAGCCTCTCTGTCCCCCTCTTGGCTAGTTCGGTCCTGGAGTAGTGATTCTTCATAGGCAGCCAATGTCAAAAAAACAGCACTGCCCTTATCTTCCATGCAATGAATTTCATCCTCCTCATCAAACTGCTCCTCTTCCATGACTACGTTTTGGAAAGGAGCCTTAACCTTTTGTTCTTCACTAGCTTCTTTACCCTTCTGAATGATTTGCAGTTGTTCATTTGCTCTTCTGAATGGATTTAGATTTCTTGGAGCAAATGAGTTTGGAAGCCTTGCCTTCCCTGAACTCTGCTCAACCTTCAGCTTAGATATCTCAGCAGCCAATGACTCTATCATTTTAGTCATTTTGTCTAACTTAGGTTCTGAAGATGAAGCAAAGGAAAAAGAAGCCTCACTTCTCTGCCTCCTTCTATCAACGTGGCCTTTAAGTTTTTCTGTAGCCATGATATTAGATTCTACCTCTAACGCTGCATCTTGCATCTCAGCTAGAGTGGCACATCTTCTTTCTCTCAATAGCAAGCAAATATCAGAGTTAAAAGCACTGGCATAGGTGAGTTTGGCAGAGGTGGGGGTAGGCTTTACTTCAGCTGGTATCTTACCATACATATGGTTAAATCTTTCATTAAAATCAGGCAATGATTCCCCATTTTCCCTCTTGAGATTTCCAAACTCTATATGGTAATATAGCAAGTCTTTTTTATCTCCCCAATGCTTCAAAAACACATCATCTAATGCTTCAATACCTGTTATTGACCTAGGGGCCAGTTCTCTGAACCATTTTCTAGCCTCACCATCAAGGCTCTGGACAAATACTCTCATCCACGCATCATCCTCACTGATATCTAGGTTATCAGCATAACTATAAAAAGACTCAAGATGTTCTTCAGTTGTTACTCCCTCTGTACCAGTGAACTTAGGCATGTATTTCTGATATTCTCCTGCAGGCATGGCATTCAAAGGAACAGGCAAGACCAGGTGTCCATACCTAGCAGCGATAATTCTTTCCATCTTCGTGGGAGCTTGCTGGCTTGCCATGGCTGGTGTAGGTGGAAGGATACTGACAGAGTGAATGATAGGAAACGGTGAAATAGATGACAGGGACAAAGGAATATGATGCACTGTATAGGAGACTTTCTTTGGACTGAGATCCAAAGGGGAACTAAATGAACAAGGAGCTTTATGAACCTCTGAGGGTATTTCTTCACTAACAAAGTTAGGCTCTATATCTTCAAACTGTATATTCCCAGCTATAAGCCCCTCTTGCAAAGATACATAAGATTTCTTAGGCTTACCTGATCCTGATGCTCCTTTCTGTGATGTTTTCCTTTTCTTAGTAATCTTCTCAGGGTCAGGCACTGGGTCAGCTAGTGATTTCTGAGGATTTCTCCGGATATGCCTCACAAACTGAGCCAGAACTGTAATGTGGAGTCACCAAAGGTTGGTTCTCCAGTAGAGTCGCCAGATAGATAATTACAACCAGAAATGTGTCCAAACCTTGTCTATCATCAAAGCTGGAACTGTGTCGTTTTCCCAGGGAAGATGAGCTTCAATCTCCTCTCCCCCAACAACAACGCCAATTAATGTTATCACCCTAAGAAACTCTCCTAGGTTGTAGCTTGGAGATGCCTGGAACATACAAATTCAACTTATTGTTGCAAATGGATGAATGGAAGGAATGATACTTGTTCAAGCCAGATAACCACTTCTACTTTGCTAAACTCCAGACATGCGTGAACACCCCCAGACTACAAAGATTTAGACCACCGATTACTCACAGTTTAAGGATTGGGTGAATATGGAGAATGCTGACCACACCAACAGATGCACAAGACCATGTAATGGTCGGCTACAACCAGTAAAGAAGTCTGCAAATCTAATTCCCTAATGCACAGACAGGACGACAGCTTTCTGGCACTAGGTGAAAAGAAACATGAATAGCTCATTCACTGATACATAAAAGACTTTAACACAGAGATAGGATGACAACTATTCTAATGCTAAACATCAAGAGTTCATGGATAGAGTATATTAGGCACAGCTTGGGACAGAAGGAGAGTGAAAAATGAGCAATTAACAGCAAAAGAAGCTTGTATTAGCTGAAAATGAAGACGAGACGCTGCAAATACCAAAATAGTTACAGTCTCTAGAAGTTGAACCTCACATCAAAACATCAACCACCAACCCTGATTACATCTTGTTTCTAGGTATATATAGAGTTTCAATACAAAGGCACTCAGCCATTCTAAGTATGGAGGGGTCATAATTGACCACCAACCGCATTTAACTGCCTGATGGAGTCTCTGGGTGCGTTTGCTTGCTTCAATGGATGAATCTGATCTTTTCAGGTGCTCTGTTGTCCTCTCAGGTGGTTGGAGTGTCGTATAGGATGAAATCCCATAATTGTTAAATGCAGTTATCTGCTCGAGCTCTGTTCTTTTCTTTCTCGGCCATACTGTTTGTTAAATATGGTTGTTGAAGAGCAACTGCAAATGGTACTGGAAGACTGGCCACCTTCGTCCTTCGGGCATACGGAACTGTCAAGGGACGTGAACTGCGTGGCGGATAGACGGATCGGGTGAAGGAAGAAGATCAGCCATCAGATTGAGAGAATAGACAGTGGGGATCGCTCGGCAGAGGGTATCGGGGAGAGATGGGAGCAGAGCGAGCGTGGACCGTCGGATTTCGAGCAGACAGATCCGACGGTCATTGGGTGGTGGAAATGTGCGAAGGTTAACGGGGGAGGACAGAGGACCGGGCGGTAAGTCTTATTGATCGCACCGGCTTGGGGAGTTGGGCGGTAAACGGCGATGGCGCGCGATACCACTCAGTGCATGACGCGTGGCGGCGGAGGAGAGAGGAAACCACTCTCCATTGCACGTTAACGTCCCATCGGTTTGCGGGTGCGGAGAGAGCGAACGTCGTCCGATCGCGGCGGAGATGATCGGACGGTGGGGATTTGATCGAGCGGATTTTCATTAGGCGTGACGGAAAACCGTTGGATCGGGGTGCGGTGATCGACGACCATAATTAAAAGGCGACGATGGACTATGGAAGTGCAAGGTCATGTGGATGCGGTGTTATGGGGGTTTAAGCTTTGCGCTCAGGGCTTGAAGAAACAGGGGTTCATGCCGAGTTTTAGAGGAAAACAGAGGTAGCGGGATAAAGTAGAAAAAGGAAGATGACTGTTGTGGGCTTTCTTTTGAGCATAACAATACGGCCAAGCCTATTTCTGGCCTTAAAAAACCATAGTTACATAGCAGGGCTAACAATCCCCACGTCTTTGAAGTTTGTTGAAACATTTTTGAAGCCTAAAACATTTGTGGACTGGTATCCTGTGCAATGAAGTAAGGTCATCGAAGAATTTTGGCATAGTTCTGTAACTTGACTTTCTTGGAATAAGATTTGCAGAACAACTTCTTGTATCCTCTATAATTCTCTGCGGCAAAATTAAGTTAAGGACAACAAGTATTCTAGCTCCTGTGGGGTGACATTTTCAACTTGTGTATCTCTCTTTTGCGGATGGTTTTTTTTCTTGGATCTAGCCCTAAGCCCTAATTGTTGTTCATCAATAGCAATTGAATTCTCAAATCTGAAATCTCGGAAGTCTAGCATCTTCGATAACCTTGGCAATTGTAAGGAGTTGTGAAGCATGTGTTATTTGTTGAAGACTTTGAGGCGTAAGTGTACTCCATAACCAGCGAAGGAGTCGACCTAGTTATATCAACCCCTACGGACCTCAACTTACATCTTGCAAAGGCATTATCTCAATGAATGAAGGATTCGGCTTCTTTTCGTGGTTCATCATAACAGTGAAGTGATACAAGAATTCCATTCCTTAAAAAGACTGAGGTCTACTGATAGGACAATCTATGATCAAAATTCCAGAAGTTGGTTGCGGCTTGTATTGTGTGTTGATCTCTAAGGGCTTGTTGAAGGGTTTGTGTCCTTGACTAATTTAAAGAATGGCATCACAAATTGAGCAAGTATTTCTGTAGCAAAATTTTGAATAACGATACTCTGTCCAACCTTTGTTCCTACAGCCCACTAAATGATCAACCTAAGACACACTGAGGTGCAAGCTGTGAATGGAATCGTGACAAAATCTCGCCATATTTGTTGATGTCTGGCCAAGGTTGTGGCCATAGCTTGTGACGGAAGTTTGTTCTTAATCTTGATAAATTTTAGAAGTTTGGCTAAGATTACGTGGTTCCTTTGAAATTGACACGTTAGAGATTGGACAATGGCAAGAGACAATTGGTACTGGCACAATCTTTATAATTGGCGCGTCAACCTGTTATGTTGGACAATTGACTAGGTCCCACAACTTATTTGGGTGACTATGTAAACTTGGTAGCGCGTATTTGTGGGGATTATAAAGTCGAGCTCCTTGATTGATGTTGGGAATTGTATGTTCAAGCCCCTTGATTAATATATTGGTCTCATTCCTTTTTATATATATTGTTAATTTGTCGTACATTTTACTGGTGGCTTGATTAAGAGGTGCCCATAAAGAGGCATCTTGTTGAATATTCAAGTTGTTATGGTCATATTTGATTTATGGGAGAATAACATATCCAAATTGAGATATGAAAGATGTTAGATGATCGTGGTTAAGAGATAGATGCGGCTAGAAGAGCTTTAAGACAAGAGAGAGGATTTTGTTGCAACAGTTTTAACAGTGTAAGGTTGGGCACAAGACAGATTAGTGGCATCTAGGTTTGTGTTCATGGACACAAGTCAACAGTGTTAGCAATTGCAATATTATAGGATTAAGATGCCAGAGTAGATATGGTGCAGGTCATTGTGTTAATGGAATGGACATTCTTCTGCTAGAGTTATTGACAAATATATCTATACGATGAGCAGTGTTGGTTACAGTTAGGGTTTCAGCGGCAAAAGTTGAAGTACAGCATTGGCATTGACAGCGAGGGTTTGATGTGCAGATTGAGCAGAGACAGATTTGATTGATAGAGCTTGTGTTGTAGTGCTCTTCTATCGCAGTTTCCTTGTATTGATTTTGATTACAAGTGGATCCAATGTGAAAATTGTGAAATGTGGTCCACCGGTTGATCAGGGTGGCAAGGTGGTGCAAGGCAAGAGAGTGGAGTCTCTTTCAGGTTGGATCCTAAGAACATTTCAGGGCAGCAGGGTAATGCGAGGGCAGGTTGGAGCTTGCACAGGGCATTGGTGCATCCGTCTAGTTGCAGCTAGTATATAGGGTGTTGGAGCATCCTTCGGGTTGGAGCCTGTAAACCAAGGTGTTGGTGCGTTCGTCCAGTGGCACCTAGTAAACAGGGTGTTGGATCATCCTTCAGATTGGATCTTGTAAACTAGGGCGTTGGAGCGTCCTCTCGGTTGCAATTGGTAAACAGGGCATTGGAGCGACCTACAGTGATGCTAATAACAAGTAGTGCTTCGTAAAGTTAAAAATATACTAATTGATAAGAAATATTGATTCATCCCCGTCTCAGTATTTCCAACACGATGCTCTGTCTAAACAATGATTTTCTTTCAGTCTTTGGTACGCCATCCTCCTTGTCCAAAGAACTGCTTTTCACAAATCTGATCTCTGTTCTTCACAAATCTGATCTCTTGGTGTTGATCGTTACTCTGTTCTTTGCTCTGATACCATGTAGATTTTCCTTGAAATTCTGCAACTGCTTGAATGAACAAACTAAAACAAACTTCAATTCACCAAGACACAAAATTTCTCTACTCTAAATAAGCAGCAGAATAGAAACAGAGATCAAAAACACAGTCACGCAATAACACAATAATTTTTCTAGGGAACCCAACTGCGAAAACCCTCTCCTTGTTGTAGAATTTTATTGACAGAAATTGAGCAAATAGATCTCTTTACAAGGCAATATGTTTCAATAGAAAATACACTTGTTCTCCCTACTTAGACTAAGCTTGAAACTCCCTACAATCAACTCAACCCATCCCCTACTTCCTTGCACAGTTTCTGCCCTTATCTTCTAGCGGAGGAAATCTCCTATTTCCTATTGCAGATTTGGCCCCTATTACTTAGGAATTTCCTCCTAAATCCTAGCGCACACCCACAACAAGAAAGGCTCTCTATCTCAGTGTATTGCTCCTCCAAAGTACGCTCCCTCTCTACAACAAGGCTCTCACACAAACTTGTGCAAAACAATAATGATACATGTTGTGCCTTCGTCCTCCTTTTAAGCAATTCGATCATGCTATATTTGGCAAATCCAAACTTAGAACATGAGTTGAGTTTGACTTGTTAACTAAGTCGAACTGACTCTTCAACTCGTCCTTGCCTCAATTAGAACTTTAAGCTTCCACTCAAAATCTTCTACATTTGAACTCGCACTTGGAGAACAACATAATTGAGCCTCCAATCTTTGCGCAAGAGTTAACTGCTCCATGAACTCGTGCATGCTAAAAGAAGAACAGATCATGGTCTTTCTTGACTAAGGCACAAGTCAAGAAGACCTTCTCTCGCTACTATTTTCAACAGGACTCTTGCTTGTTATAGCAGCTTTTCAAGGGTCAAACCTCCTCCATAGATTGATTAGTGGTTTTGATGTCAACCGAAGGTTACATCAATGATTAACTACACAAAAACCACAAACAAATCTATAAAATAATGGAATTCTTCATTACCTTCAGCTTTGACATCTTCATCTTCCTTATCCTCAGTCTACCACAGCAACTTCAAGTTCCTCTTCATTCTCCTTCAGCTTTGGCAACTTCATCTTCCTTGTCCTCAGTCTACCACAACAACTACAATTTCCTCTTTATTCTCCTTCAGCTTTGGTCTCAAGAGCTACAAACTCTTTATACATTACAAGTTACATGTTTGTTTTGCTTCTCTTCTCCGTCTCTAAAGTTCTACCCAGCCACATGTTAGATCTAACTTCTTCTCCTTCTTCTCATGGTTCTAAACTTCTACCCAATGGTTGTCGCACTAGCACTATGTCCTCTACAAATCTGTCACATCTCCTTTCGGTCAATTCCTCCTCTTTCTATATGAGAGCTTCTCTCTTGTTATCCACACTGTCAAGGGCTCTTGTTCATTCCCTACTCCTTTTTTATGAATGAATACCAGGCCCCTTCTCCCACAAGCTCTCCCCCTCTTCTTCTCAAACATTCTCTTCTTTTCGACTTACTGCCAACCAAATCGCCAAGCCATTGTGAAGATCTATTCCAAGCCTGCTATGCACCTCCTTCATTAAGCCCAATAAGCAATCATTATGAACCTTAGCCTTATGTCTTTTCTTAAATTGTTTCCCCGTAACCATGACAGCACGATATGTCAATCCCTGCAAACATAGGTCCCTTTGGTTGATCATTCACTAGCCTTCACCAAACCCCAACACACCATCAGTTGGAAGAATAGAATGGATGGCTCTCAAGCCATCGCAGTGGTCTCTTCCACCTCTTGTAGCATATCCTTCAAATATCCCCAAAGATGGCAAGAATAATTTGGGGATAGACACCTCAGATAAGCCACCATCACCCACTCTCTCTCCTTTCTGCATGTAAAACTCTTTGTTGCCCACTGTTGGCAGTCTGTGCAAGGTGTGGAGGGCTGCTCCTGCATCAAGTGCTTCATACCGTTTTAGGGTTTTGTATGGCCTGGAATTCGCCAATTCTCTTGAAAGTAATCGGTTCAATTGTTGATCCAAACGGAGTTCGTGGCCAAATTTAGTTCTGAATTGGCTACTGTATATCCCATGAACTCTTTAGGGCTGATTTATTCTGTCATTTTAAGTTATTGCAAAATCATGTTGTTGGAAATTGGAATATTTCTGTCCGCAACATTCTTTACAAATTATGGGCAGATCAATGGCAAAATCAGGATTCAGAACTGATACGCTGCAACATATACACAGCAGAATATAGATCTACAAACTAGAACTTACAAAGCACATTTTCAAATTGAATTTAAACTGATGGATACACAAATGAAGGAGAGAATTGTAAGTACTGATTACATCTAAAATCTAGGCGGTCATATCATATCTCGTAGAAATCATTACCCTATCTTAAAAATAGAAAGAGAAATGACTAAGATCCAAATGTTTTACCAGCACATGCTGCAGAAGTCAATACAGCCAAATACTTTCCATGTCCAACTTTTTCCTTGCTTGGTCTGACAAGAGTTCAAATTTGCCCAGAAAACAATGAAATTTCTGGGAAGATTTTGACAAAAATAAGAAAAATTTTGGGAAATGCAGGTTACATCGGTCAAGTTTCAAGATTTTGGTTTCTTGAGGGTGCTGAATCTATTTCCACCCTCAAAAACAAGATTAAAAATTTTGGTCATATTTATTAAGTGAAAATGACCAGATTCCGTGAATTTTTTTGAACCTCCGGGCAAATTTGCCGCTCAATAGACAACGAATAACCAACCCACTCTAACCCATTGAAAACCATTGAAAAAGTGACCCGAGAATGGCCGACGGCGATAGTTTCAAAACCCTCGAGGGGCACAATTAGCAATTTCACAGCTCAAAGGAGCCTAGGATTGTGCACCTCGAGGGTTTTGATTCTTTCCAGTGATTTACTGACGACATTTCAAAGCAAGGTTTTGATTCTTTCCAGTGATTTACTGACGACATTTCAAAGGATGGCTAGTCGGGTCATGTCATGAACATGGAGATTCAACACTGTCAGTCTTCTGTAGTGAATTCTTTTAAAAAATATGCAAGAGACTTCTCAAAGGGACCTTATTGTAGAGCAACATACATTGAAATAAGAAAAGAAAAAGCAAACCCCAATACACATTTCAAGGTCGAAACAGGCCTAACAGAATGAATTATCAAGTCAGCAGACCCTTTAAAATTGGTTAAGCTTATCACAATGTGGCGTTTTAAATGCAAAACCCCATTCACATCTCTGCATCTCAATATGACAGTAACGCCTAAGAACATTCTTGTAATCCCTCTCCACTTGAATTTCAAGGCCCATTCTAGCAGAAGTCTCTGGAGGAAACTCCTTATCAAATTCAGCTAATTTTACAAAGAAGGCTACCCTGTGTTCCTTTGTAATCTTACTAAACTGATAAGAACCAGTCTTCTGCAACGAATAATTGGGCTCGTAGGACGGAAAATAGCTCACCAGGAGAAGTAGAAGCATGGGTAATGTCTGCAGAAGGACCCGGAAATTGAGTCTCTCACAATTGGGGGAATCGAACTCATTGCTATCATCACCATGATCATATTTTCTCCTGGTTTCGTCGTTGTTTAGACACTGGAATGCATTGGACAGTGCCTTGAAAGCTTCCTCTGCACCAGGAGCATTGTTCTTGTCTGGATGGATCTTCAACGATAATTTCCTGTAGGCCTTGCGAATCTCCTCGACAGGAGAATCCTTCTCAATTCCCAGTATGATGTAATAATCTTCATTGCTGGTGATTTCGGTCACTAATTGTATTTGCTCCTGTGTATAATTCACGCGCTCGCTTGCAGAATCATCACCCATTGATAAAGCGAAATTGTGAAGTTCAGAAAAACAGAAAGCCCCAGAAACCCAACATGAAATTGAAGGAACGCAAACCCACCACAACGATCGACACTAAAGATGAGCCTGATAGAGGACCCTTGAAACCTTTTGCTAATTAATAAACCGTCCTCCTTTTCCATGTCGAACAATTGGGATTCGCCCGGTTTCCTTTTCTTTTTCATGCGAGGGCCAAAATGGAGATTTGGCTTCCCCAAATTCTGACTCATTTTATAATTATAATGCTGCATATTACTTTATGTCCCATCTTTCAGAACATCTTGTCATTTTAAGCAGCCAGTTATGGTCTTCTATCGTATACATGTAGCGGTGATTTGGACAGATTGACGTCGGGAGTCGGTGAAGTGTAGTGAGGAGAGAACCGGGATGGGAGTGTGGTAAACTTTTTTTCATAAATTTATATAAGGTTAAATTGCAAATTTTCCATGAGAATTTAGAGAACAAAAAATCTCATTTGCTATGTAATGGAGAATTTAAAAATGACAAATCACAGCCACCTTGAAACCTGGAAAAATACATTTGAAGCAGGGCACGGTCACAGCCTGATAGTCCATTGGAACATGGTCTTTGGCATGCCTGTTCTTTCCATCCAATCTTAGCTTGTAACACAGGTGCAATTTTGTAATAGGGTGGGGTTTTTCCCTATTTTGCTAAAAACAATGTTCGATGATTAAGATTGCAGATTCGAAAATTTGTAAGGGTTTTAAAAGCATTACAGTTGATGATCTATGCACATTGCAATTTCAATCAATTTAAAAGTGAATTCAGCAAAACTTAAAAGGGTTGGATTTTGTAATACGGTGAGGTTTTTCCCCATTTTGCTCAAAACAATGTTCGATGATTAAGATTGCAGATTCGAAATTTTGTAAGGGTTTTTAAAGCATTACCATTGATCTAGGGACATTGCAATTTCAATCGATTTAAAAGTGAATTTAGCAAACTTAAAAGGGTTCGATTCAAGTGAATCCAACTTCTACATCCATTAATCATGATACAAATTAAATAAAAATATGGAAAATAATATCATGTCACATATTTTTTTAACCAAACACAAATTATATTTATGAAATTCTATAAATTGAAAAATAATATTATTTTATTTTTAAAATGAATAAATGTTTATTTAAAATAAATAAACATAATTATAAAATTGGATCAATTTATGTAGGATGATACCACGCCATGTATATATATTGTTATATTAATATATATAGGTTTTTTTAGTTTTGACCATATAACCCTCGAACCAAGCTCTTTTACCACTTATGAAGAGAAAAAATTATATATTCTTTATAATAAAATTATAAATAATTAAATTATATATAACTTTAGATGATTTATATGTTTATATATAAAAATTAAAATTGTAATTAGGTTTTTATCTTGGTGTTATGGAGTTAGAGTAGGTTATTATATTTGGAGGTATAGTATCAGGTATTTAATTTGACGGGGTATTATTTTGTTATTGATCAAAAAAATTGCAACTTCTTACATGTCTTATTTTGTAATGATTGTTATTGCAACCTTTGCACAACACAATGTCATTTTTTTCTTTCACAATTTTTGGATGCAATTGCAATGTATGTCATTTTTTTCTACCGTAATTTTTGGATGCAATTGCAATATTTATACCATGTTTTTTAGATACTTCTAGATTTTTCATTGTTAAGTTTCATAGAAAACTACCAAAAATTAGAATCCTTGTTAAGTTACATAGAAAAATACCAAAAATTAGAATCTTGCTAAGTTTCACAGAAAACTACCAAAAATTAGAATCCTTGTTAAGTTATATAGAAAACTACCAAAAATTAGAATCCTCCTTAAGTTATATTGAAAACTACCAAAAATTAGAATCTTGTAAATAGCAGACTCATGTAAATAACATCTTTAGTATCAATTACCACCCACCATAATTTAAGCAAGTATATGCATAAAAAATAGATAAAAATAAGATGTAAATAAATACATCTACCATGAGTTGTCAATGCCCACCATTATTTATGTTTTTTTCAAATCTTTAATAAGTAGGAGTAAAAATGTAAATGTATAGACTCACTAAATAAAAGTAAAAATCTAAATGTGCAAACATTTTCAATGGTTACTACTCACCAAAAATTTGTGCAAGTCTTTGCCCCTTAATTAGTAATTAATTTTTTAGTTTCATATTATTGAACCAAAAATATCACTCTGTTTCTTTCCGAGTTAAAAAGATTTTCTCCAATAAAAAAAATTTGCCAAACAATTAATAAACAAATTATTAAGTATACTCTTTACCAAATTACATTAATAATAAAATTAGAATCAAATAATAGTGTGCATAAACAACGGGTTCATGAATAATAATCACATGGATAACATCACATCAGCGAACAACAAATATTGAACCCTTCCGCCATTTAAATCAATGTTTCTTCCAACATAGGAGTGTCAAAATGCATATTCCAAATTTGCAAATATAACACATTTACCAATATAAGTTCAAAACATAAATATGCACAGTAGAACCTGGTTATAATCAGCAGCAAATTTTCTTATTTCATACGGCCAAATGAATGGAATGATGTCATTATTAACTACTCAGCTAAGATTTCTTTTTCATGACCAGTTACACTAGAATGAAACCCAATCACAGGACGGAACCTGTCCTCCTCTCCGGTACGCACTGTCAATCAACAAATAAATGCAAAATCATCCTCTTTTAGCTGAATAGAATCCACTTTGGTAGAATATGGACCGTCGTGATATGTATAATAAACCAGAGAGTAGTTTGTTCCTAAATCTTCAGCTACATGCATCCATTCTTCACCAAGGGAGCTAGTCAATATACTAGGTTCTACGCAGTCCCCTTCAGCCATAGATTACAACCTCTTCTTAGCAGTTCAATCCCCAAATCAGTGGCCATACAACCAACAATCTACACCTAGAATCTCGTGCCCTTGAATGGATGAGATTTGATTCCTTTCTTTTAGCCAACTCGTGGTCCCTTCAAACATTGTATCTATGCCTTCTTTACCCACAAATTTGCTCTCAATTTGCACTCTTGTGGTTCACATTTGGCTTGGACTTCCATCCGTTAAAAGAGATATATACAATATATAATATTAGAGGTTAAAATCAACTAACAAAACTTTTTCCTGTTCAATACCTCTCGCAAATATTTTACTCCATGAAAGCATAATAGTAAAATTTGAGTGATTTCACTCTTTGGACTAACTAGGGTGTCTAGTTTCAACACTGAAGCTAGCAATGATGATTAGTGTTTTTAAAACTCTAATCTTTCTCTCCAAAAAGTCTCTAAGAGCTCTCTTCTCCAAATACAAGTCATAGAATGAGGAGAGACTCCTGACTTTTTTTTTTGTAATTGAATGGCCACTTTTGTGGTCATTTTACCTTTTTTATTTTTTATAAAGTCACTTTAGGAAACTTTCACTTTAAAGTTACTTATCATTAGCATAGGTTATGTCCCCCTTTTTACCCCTTAAGCAATTATAATGTTTTCCTAGGTGAATCATATTCCCTTATTAAAAAAATTCCCCACCTTAGCTTACAGGAACTTATTAGGCTAGTGGAACCCGTATTATTTCTCCTAAGTGTTTGGGGACATTACATTCCTCCCCCCCTGAGTTGCTTTCCCTGAAGCATCTTCAACTCTGGATGTTTGAGCACCTGTTCACCCTCTCATGCAGCGTCCTCAATGGGTAGATCCTTCCATTTAACCAGGTACTCTTTCACAATTATGCTCCTCAACCTTTACTTCCTTGTTTCTAAAATCTCCACTAGAACCAGGATTAGCTCTCCTTCCTCATCTAGTGGAGGGAGCTCAGTGAAGGTGACTTGCTTACTCAAGGCTTTCTTGACACATGATACATAAAATATGTTATGAATTTTACATCCTTAAGGGAGCGCAATTTGAGAGGCCACTTTTCCCACTTGCCTCATGGTTCTGTATGGCCCATAGAACCTGGGTTTTAGCTTCTTTTCCCCCTTTGTTTTGAGCGATGACTGCTGATGGGGTTGAAGACGAAGATATACCATGTCCCCCACCTCAAAACAACGCTCCATCCTATGCCTGTCTGCATACACTTTATGTTGGTTTTGAGCCATCTGCAGGTTGTCTACAAAAGTTGGGGCATAATATTTGTATAGTGCTTTGAAGGGTGTCATACCAATGGATATGTGGAGAGTGGTGTTGTAGCAGTGCTCCTGATCCGGATTTAAACAGGAATGCAACAAATTACAAAGATAACCATAAACACATAGATGCAGTGGAAATAATACTTCATTTCATTAATGTAAAATACTGAAATATGCTTACAAACAGAAATGGAAATAAACCAGCTATGGGCGATGGTA
>APFE031176847.1:95351-108976 GCA_000404065.3 Pinus taeda
TTTTTCTCAGTAAATACTAATTTTATTAAAAGAAGGTAACAATACATTTACAAGGAGGTTGAGACCTCAAAACAGAGCTGAGACTGTCCATCAGCATATTTCAACTATCCCATGAATGGGAAAACCAGATACAACATTCCAAAGCACTAGAGATTGAGAATTGTGCATGCTGGAAAACCATAAAAAGATAAGAAGGAAAACAACAGTCAGGCTGTCTATACTGACTAGATGCCCAGAGGCGAAACAATTGCATAGCCGAAGACCTTTTGCAAAAAGACATTGTCAAAACTAGATAAACATAGACATAAACAACGACCTGGAGAATGGAGAAAAAAAACAGGGAAGCAATTATGGCACAGGAGGCATCAAACATCCGAGCCATGGTCCTTAAGTTCCTCCACTGCCGAGCATGCAGGGCCCAAACAGACCTCGTCAGCTGTGGTCTCGACCTTCAAATCGCTGCAATCAGGAATAGCCACCGAACGGCGGATGCCAAAGGGGTGACATGCTTGGTCAACAGAGCCCAAGACGCCCTGGAGGGTGCTGTCAGGTTGCTTGATGTCCTCGGGCATACCTTTCTCTGCCTGCACATTATCATAATTGAAAACATTGCCCATGTCTTCACTACTCTGCTTGCCACCCTGAGACAATGACGCCGAAGTATGCACAGAGGCGCTGGATTGAGCTTCTTCCTCCGCAAAGATGACAATGATAATGGCTGAGAGGATGGGCTTGTTAAGACGATTGTGAAATTTGAAATGGGTGGTCTGGAAGGTGTTATGGGGGAAGTGCCTACCACTAGGATAGTTCGGTTGAGGAATTTCCGAGGGAGGGGAAGCAGGCGCCATGGGGATAACAGGCGACGGAGCAGGCTAAGATCTCCTATGACCTCCACGCCTACCACCATCACGGCATTGACCACGTTCGTGCACCATAATCCACAAACAGAGACAGCGAGCAGGGGAATTGAAGCAGACGGACACGAAGCGGGAGCCGAAGTAAAGGGGCCACTCACAATTCGGGGAACAGAGATTCAAGGCAGCCTCCAAAACGTTGCAAGGATACAAAGACTGATGCGAGCAACTGCAGGAAAGCCAGGGGAAAATGAGGGATGAGAAAGCCAACATCTCCATATTAAAACTTTCCGACGAAGTTTCTCGATCAACCGGAGCAATTAATGCAGAATGTCGAGTGAGCCACAAGTACCTAGAGCGAGCTTGCTTGAGCCAAGGCGAGGCATGAAGAAATGTGTGATCCTGCCACCTGCAGGACCAGACGCCGACGCAATAAATCCTATCCATAAATGTGGCAATCAAACACTCGCATCCAGATTTTCTTATTTTATTTTGATTGGAAGGAAAGTTTTGAAATAAAAATGGTTGATTGAGTAAATAAAAATAAATAGAATAAGTTTTTAGGAGATGATCATACTTGTTTAGTTTAAGTGGCTAGCTTAATTAGTTTTTGTTAATAATGTAACTAGAAGTTATATTTAATTTTTTTTATATTAAATACACTAGTTTATATTGTCAATTAATTATGGATATCATCTATAATTGTAAGAAACATTATTTACAAACTTATTCTTTAAAAAAAATACTAAAATTAAAAGAAATTGCATTCCAATTTTTAAAACTCTGTGAAATATCCCATTTATTTTTTCTTTCTTTTTAGATTATGTTAACATACATTTTTTATAAATATATAAAAAACAATTGAATATATTATTTTAAATCAAAATGCACTCCTTCTGTAAAATCTTTTATATATTTTATTTTACAAGTATAGAAATTATTCATTTTCCTCTCGATGTATTACCAATATTGCAAGATCATTTTTCACATATTAGGGCTTACGACTGAAGTTGATCCCAAGGATTTGGGTCACTATAAATTATGAAAGACTTCTCTATTACCAATATCCATGGCACAAGTGTTCTTTTGTTGCTCAACCAAGATTAACCCCAAGGCTATGAATAAGATCATACAACACAAGTGAGAAATAAAGTGTGTATGTTTTCTTGATCATAGAAAGAAATATAACTCACGTCAAAGGATTTCTTTATAAAACAAGTTATAACTCAATAAAAGTCAGAAATGTGCGCTTTGCAAATATCATACTACTTTGTACAACAGTGTAGAACAACATGATCTCCAACAAGTGCACGAATGTCGGTGGAAACAATGATGACAGAAAAAGAGGTGAGCAACCTGAACTATCAGGATGTTAAAAAATAAAATAAAAATATTAAAAAATAATAATTTCATTTCATTTATAAAGTTAATTTTGTGAATTGTTTTGTAATTTTTCGTCAATGGTTTATTAATAGAGGGTCAACACATTGTCAAATGCGTTATCAATTTGTTTAAATTTTAGTGTATATTTTTAAAAATTACAAGTTTAATTTGTTTCATATTGGATACATAATTTAAACCCATAGATACATAATTTAAATCCAAATATTAATAAATCCAAGGGATTAATATTATAAACCCAACAAATTATTAATATCATAAACTCAAGGGATTAATATTATAAACCTAACAAATTAATAAACCCAAAGGATTAGTATTATAAACCCAAGGGATTAATAAATCTATTGGATTATTAATATTATAAACTCAAGGGAATTTTTTCCCCAAGGAAAAAACGTAATTTCCATTAAAGAAATGAAAATTACATGTAGTATATGCATTGCATGCATATCTATCTATGCTAAACCAAATTAAATTTGATTTCCATCATGATAAGAAAAAATAAAGTTTTGTCAGATAATTCCACAGGGAGTCATACTGGTCCATATTATACATCAGTACAAAATTATACAAAAAAGATAGACGGTTGTAAAATTCATGCTCTGTATCCACATATAAACATAAAAAAAACATAGTACTATTGTGTTGTTTGTGCCGAATATTCTGCAAAAGGACGATAGTAGTAATGATAGTATTCAACCCCACTATGCTCATAAATCATCCATGTGCCCAGAACTTGTTGCGCCCCTTCCTTGGATAACTGATGAGAAATGGTATTTCTCTCCCTGTAAATGTGTGAACAAACAACATCATCAAATTGATCTCTAAGTAGATGAGTCTCCTCTAAAATCCTTTTTAGAGTTTGTGTGTGGCAATGGGCTGTCTGATTGAACCAATCAATGACTAATTTTGAGTCTCCAAATACTTGTAATTGTTTACATCCATTCTCAAGCGCAAATAACAAGAGAAACTTCAAACTTAATAATTCAGTGAAATTATTGGAGCTAATCCAGAAAACAAAACTCATTTTGAAATAATGATTATCATTAATGTACAGTATGGAACCTCCTCCACTATTATTGACATTTGCAGCACCATCGAAGTACACCCAGGGTTTTGAGTGGTCAATAACCTCAGTTGTGATTACTCGAGTTGAACCAGAGGGAAGGTCATCAAGTATGAGTTTAGATAAACCAAAGGGATTGATAAACCCAAGGGATAAATATTATAAACCCAATGGACTATTAATATTATAAATCCAAGGGATTATTAATATTATAAACCCAATGAATCAATAAAACCAAGGGATTAATATTATAAACCTAATGGATCAATAAAACTAAGGGATTAATATTACATACCCAATGGATTATTAATATTATAAACACAATGGATTATTAATATTATAAACCTAATGGATTAATATTATAAACCCAACGAATTAATAAACTCAATGGATTAGCATTATAAACCCAATTGATTAATAAACCCAAGTGTTTATTAATATTATAAACCTAAGGGATTAATAAACCTAAGGGTTTGTAAACCCAAGAAATTAATATTAAACATTAGGGTTAAACTCAATATTATAATCGAAAATATTAAAGCTTAGTTTATTCAATATTGTAATGCGACACTTAATAAATTTTAATGTATTGTACCATTTGTAGCAATCTATTTCAATTAATTTGAATTATTATCAGTTTAACTAGTTCTATCTACAACAAATGAACTAGTGGAGGTCAAGTTGTGGAAGTGGAACTTCAACCCCACCCAATGATCAACCTGTTAACTGATCAATCAACCCAAAATAATTGTTGCATGCAGAGAATTCGAGTTACCTAGTTGAGATGGAGATTCCAAGGCAATGTACTATCAGTTGTAGCATATTCCCATGTGTACAGGTGGTGCATGCAGTCAAAGATTAACCTAAGGCTATTGCACAATTCCTTGGTGTGAAATTCCTAAATGGGGGCAATTTCCCAAGGGAAAAATGCAAGCAAATAGGAGCTTGGGAAGGCTTGAAATTGGCTAAGTGTTGGGCTAGGTTCAGCCAATCAAGCAGAGGGGTAGACTATACACTTGCAGGGTGTGCTCAACCTTGAGCAAACATTGTATTTCTTCTCTATTCTCTCATTAATGCAATATAGATAGTAAGGAGTTTTGAACAGTTGTTTTCCCCAAGATGAATTTTTGTGCATGTGTGATGTTTCCTTTTGCATGTCTATGATTGTTGTTTTAGATGATGAATTAACTTCCGCAAATCAGTAGAGTAGCTTCAAGTCTTGTGATTTAGCAAATTTCATGAGTAGTTTTGAATCTACATATTAATTTCTACATGGTATTAGAGCAAGAATCACTATAGAGCAAAGATTTTGAAGTTGTCATTGCAAAAGGTTTGAGGTTGCAGATTAGGTTGCAAGCTTTCTTCAGGACTGAGAAGATGGTTTTCAATGGACTAAGGCTCGAGTATGCCCTTAAGGGAAGCTCGAATTATGTTGCATGGAAGGACTGCATGGAGGCAGTACTGGAGGATAATGGGCTGAAGGAATTCATTGATAATGATATTTTGAAACCAACAACAGCGGATGCTCAGAATCTAGCAGATTGGAAGAAGTGTGTTACCAAGGCGAGGAGGATCATATTGGAGGGAGTACGAGACCATATTGCCTCTAATCTCCACGAAAAAGAGACTTTGTCTGCAATGTGGAAAGCGATGATAGATTTGTTCTAGAATAGTAATGTTGGGTAGAGGAGGCCCCGCGTAACGGTTTTGGGGCTTAAAGACCATAAGTTAGGGAAATGATATTGTAAAAAGGTCCGCGAAGTGTGTAGAGCGCAAAGTGTACTAGGTCGAGTCAAAGTGTTTTCCGCCCGAGAATAATGTAAAATAATAAGAGTAAGTCGGCCTACCCATGGTCTGCAGACCATGGGAATATATAAATAGAGCGAGGCTCTAAGGGTAGAAGTAGCTTATTGGAAGATCTAAGGTATTATGGGTGTGAAAAAGCAATAGTCGATATGAGTCTGTAAGTCCGAGTTGTAGGTGTTAGTGGTTAGATAGAGGCTCCGCAGCTGTGTGCGCGGAGGCCTGATAGAGTCTGCAACTGTGTGCGCGGACCCCTGCGGCTAAGTGTGCAGGATAGGAAGTAGATTGTACTGAACGAAGATATTAATAAAGATAAGTTGGTTATGAAATATTGTGCTGATTCTGGACTATTGTAGATCTATTTATATTCTGGTTTATGCATCGCGTTTATGAGTTTACGACTGTCTTTGAGAATTATGATGTGCACATGAGTTATTACTATTAAATGTTTGCTTAAAGACTATAAGAAAGAAATCAGATATGTAACAAACTCATTAATAATAAAGTGCAGCAGCACGGATCTACGCGGAAGCCTGACAACAGTGCAGAGTGGTGCGAGGCTGCAGATTGGTTCGCGACCCCTGCAGACCACATCAAGACATCCCCAGGGTACGGAAACTTGGTTCTACTACCCTCCCCTACTACCTTGGGTGAGACTTTAGTCCGCACTCCGCGGACTGTTGGCGAAAGGGCTGGTAGTGCGGGATTCGTTTGGCTAAATCACTTCTAAACCTGGATCAGGTCCCAATAAGCCAACAAATGGTTCCGTTGCCAGGATCAGGATCTGCCTAAGGGATGTCTAATGTCGGAACACTGGAACCCTACAAAGAAAGAGATTGAATATTGGTTGGATCAGAGGCAGTACGAGTTCGTAGTTGGCCTTAGCACACCCGCGCGCAAACCAGAAGTTTAACATGGCGAGTGCAATCAAGTTGCCTGTATTCAAAGGAGTAGCAAGTGAAGATCCATAATGGTTTTGGTTCGTAGTAAGGGCAGTGTGGGATGTGCACGGAGTTACGGACGATAATATTAAAAAGGCTACCTTGGTGAGTGCGCTACAGGATTGCGCGCTAACTTGGTATATCAAGCATTCTAGCGATCATCCAAATGCTGGGATAGCGGAGATCCGGGATGCATTGAACAAAGAGTTCAGCCAGCCGAAATCAGAGACGTAGTCGATCATCGGGTTCAAGGAGATTGTGATGCTACCAGGAGAAACCCCTTGGGATCTGGATCAAAGACTGAAAAGTATGATCTGAGAAGCTAACATGACACTAACAGATGGGCAACACCGCGCATGTTTTGTGGCATCTTTAGCGCCACATCTTCGGACGACGCTATCATAGTAGAAGATCTCGACCTAGGCTAAAGCATTAGAGATAGCGATGAGGTTGCACGAGACTCCAATACAGGATCCTGGGTTGGGAATTCAGCAAATCCACGCACAACTACAAAACCTATGCTTAGAAATGCAGAGTTTGAAACAAGAAAAGGCACCCCGGTCAGAAGCGCGCGAAGAAGTGTGGAGCATAAAATGTAGAAGTCGGGGCCATGATAAGGATCACTGTTCGGTATTTGCGAACTATTTGGCAGCGGGGGGACCAATGCCATTGCGACCAGAGGCACAGGTGGGGCCAAGCGCGGCGCCCTTGCTCTGGTGCGCAATCTGTCAGGTGGGAGGAAAGCACAACATAGACAACTGTCACCTACTGCAAAAGTTTACCCAGACCCCCTAGCGGCTATTTTGCAATTTTTGCAAATCAGTGGGCCACAATGAACGAGATTGTCGGAGTTATGAATTGATGATGGATCGAACACCTACCTGCAGGATGCAGACTGAGGCGCGAGGTCAGGATCCAACCACGACGATAGCGCGCGGTGGGTCCCAGGGGCGAGGACTAGGACGAGGAGGAATGGGGCCAGGAAGGGGCTGTGGGTAGCTAATCTGTTACAACTACGGAGGACCAGGGCACTACGCATGTGATTGTACCAACCCAACCAGAATATTGTGCCGCTACTGCAAGCAGTTCGATCATGAAATAATAGATTGCCCCACACTGATATCGCATATACGTGAGAAAAGGGCAGCACAACCTACGACAACGCAGAATGTCCAAATGATGAGGTCCGAACCGCGCGAGGAAGACCGCACCGTGAACATGATGCTCAGAAGTGGCGCAGCTACATGGGAAGATAAGGGGAAATTAACCGAGGTAGGCCCAGGGGTTCGCGAAACCCCTACAAAGCAGCATGAGTTCGACTTGGAAAGCGCGAAGAAGATGTTTATGGAAGCTAAGAAGAATTTCGCGAAGGTCTCTACTTCAGGTAGTAAGGATCAACCCACACCGGAAAGGGATCCTTCGATGCTAACTAACATTTTAGAGACATGTATGAAGTTTCTACGTGATAATAAGGCAGTTAAAGGATTACAAGAGCTGATAACTAGATGCGTAGGGCTAGGTGAACCTCGCGTGGTTCGGAAATTGGGAAAACATGCTTTGCGCACTAGACGGGAAATGCGATTAATGGCGCAGTTCGACGACTATGAGATGGATCAGATCGTTTTGGACTTGGGCTCGGATACAAACATGCTATCTAAGTAGACATGGGAATGCATGGGCAGGCCCACATTACAGTGGTCTCCTATTCAATTACGGATGGTGAACCAACAAAAGATCTTGCCCATGGGGAGATTGCAAGGAGTCACAGTGGATATAGAAGGCGCGAGCACACAAACAGACATTTAGGTAATAGAAATTGTGGATGACAGTAACCCTTACCCAACATTATTAGGGATAGACTGGGCCACAGATATGAATGGAGTCATTAATTTAAAAAACCTGAAGATGATATTTGAGAAGAAGTCCCCAAGCATAGTTGTTCCTTTAGACTCGGCTGAAGGAGCGCGCTACACTGAACCTGTACGCGATGATGAGATGGATGAGGACTTGGATCATATCTACAAGATAACTGCGCGAGATCAAGATTGGGTAAATTTGACTGCAGAAGGAAGGATATCGTGGGAATGCACAGAGGCCTGCAATTCATATTCAGATGAAGAAGAAGAACGATGGCATAATCGATTGAATGGAGTAAAAACGTTAAACTGCAACATGATGACTAGGTCAATGTATTGCGTAAAAGCTCAGGATCGAGAGTTGCCGATGTATGATGGGTTGACAGCGGTGGACGAATTCCTGACCAAGTTTGAGAGCGCGACACCAAAGTACCAGCAGTTCAATGCATTAAAATGGGCGTTGCGCGCAATGCCTATGTGTTGGTGGGGAACACATGATGGAACCTTTGAAGACAGGCACGACTACAGGTGGATGATGCAGATAAGGTTTGGGAAGCCGAAACTGCGAATAACTGAGAAATATGATGGACGTGATGACCCGTGCGTGCACCTCACCAGATGGACCCAAGCTTGTGGAGAAGAACCCCAGCCAGAGTGGGTACACTTATTTTATCATACCCTGGATGTCATCCCAAGAAACTGGTATACTGAAACAGAAATCTGTCATGGTACAGGCGAATGGGATATCTTGCGTGAGGGATTTTTATTGACATTCTTATTTGAGGTTCAATGGATGGATACTGTGGCCAATGCGTTGCAAGTTGTGAAGGCCGCCATTTTCAAAGTACCACTGGAACCAAAAGAAATTGTGTAGCCAGATTGGTTGCATCAGTTGAGCAAGGCCCTCGAATGTTACAATGTGCGGGTAGAAGATGATGAGGATGACCCTAGAAACATCAATATTCTGGAAACGGAGGGGAGTAGCGAGGTTCGCGGTCCAGCGATCGAGGACCCCGACATCATCGCGCCGCTGAAAACGAAACAAGTGAACATTGGTACAAAGGAGGAGTCGAAGTATGCAATGCTTGGGGACTACTGGGATGATGCCACAGAGGAAAAGGTTGTCGAGTTACTTCCTCAAATATCAAGATTTATTTCCGACCAAAATCACAGAGTTAAAAGGGATCCTCAACGACCTAGGAATGATGAAGATAACTCTGAAGCCGGATGCAAAGCCATTCAAGAAGTGACCTTATCGGTTGAATCCAAAATATAAAGCAAAGGTCCGCGAAGAGTTGGACAAAATGCTTGCAACAGGAATAATTGAACTAGTGGAGGAATCTAACTGGGTAAGTCGTATGGTTGTACAGGAAAAAATAGGAGGGATAAATTCGGATCTGTGTGGATCTCAGGAAGCTCAACGATGCATGTGTTAACGATCCATTCTTGACGCCATTTACAGACGAAGTACTAGAAAATGTTGGTGAACAAGAAGCCTACTCCTTCACGGACGATTTCTTGGGGTACCACCAGATCAAGATTGCGCCAGAGGATAGGAGTAAAACAAATTTCGCAACTGAATGGGGTTGTTTTCAGTACACTGTGATTCCCTTTGGACTAAAGAATGCGCCAACGATATTCTCATGTGTTGTGGTAGCTGCATTCAAGGAATCTATACATAAGTTTTTGGAGGTATATCTTGATGATTGGACCGTATTTTGGCTAGTTAAGAAACATACTGCGAGCTTACGGGTAATGCTGGATACTTATCGACGACACTAGATTGCGCTAAATCTAAAGAAGTGTACTTTCCTCGTCCCCTTCGAGAACTTGCTCAGCCATGTGGTCTGCAAGCAAGGCCTGAAGGTAGACCCGGCAAAGATTACTATCATACTCAATCTGCAAGCGTCGCGAAGTGTCAAACAACTACGCGCCACGCTGGGACACACTGGTTACTATCGAAAGTTCATCAAGAGCTATGCACAGATCACGACACCAATGGAACAATTGTTGAAAAAGGACACTACTTATTGTTGGAATGAGGAATGTAACAAAAGTCTAGAGACTCTCAAGGAAAAGATGGCATCATCTCCCATTCTAGTCTTTCCAAAATGGGATATTGAATTTCACGTACACGTTGATGCGTCATGTATCACGCTGGGTGCAGTACTCACACAGGAAGGAGTGGAAGGAATTGATCACCTGATCACGTTCACCAGTCGACGATTGTCCAAAGCTGAAAAGAATTACTCCACTATTGAGCGTGAGGGGTTGGCGATGGTATACGCGCTCCAAAAATACCACCACTATCTACTTGGAGGACACTTTAAGATGCATACTGATCACTCCGCGTTAAAATACCTAGTGAATAAGCCTGTGTTGGGGGGATGCATTTGTAGATGGTTGTTATTATTTCAAGAATATGATTTTGAAGTCATTGTAAAGCCAGGCGTCTAAACGCAGGCCCCAATCACTTGTCCTGAATTGAGAACGATGAAGAGCCCACAAACTTAGAAGAAGGATTACCTGATGCACAACTTTATGCAGTGTGCGTTGCGGATGGCCACTTTGAGGATATAATCCACTTCTTAACCACAGGAACCGTGCCGCAGGGGTATTCCATTCAACAGAGGAAATAACTAGTGATACACATAGCAAACTTTACTGTTATTGCAGGGCACCTCTACAAAATGGGCAATGATGAAATATTACACAGGTATGTATCTGAATTTGAGCGAGGACAGATCCTTGCCGAAGCACGTGGGGGGGTTGTAGGAGGACATTATGCAGGACGTGCCACATCACAAAAGATTCTTCATGCGGGACTATGGTGGCCAACTCTGCATCAAGACTCAAAAGCATACTATCGGGCCTGCGACATATGTCAACGGACTGAGAAACCATCGCGGAGGGATGAAATGTCGCTTAAGCCACAGATGATGTTGCAACCATTCGAAAAATGGGCGATCGACTTTGTGGGGCCTATCACACCTCAAGGGAAGACGTGTGCGTGCTATATCATCACTGCGATAGAATACTTGACTCGATGGGTAGAAGCACAGCCGGTTAAGGACTGCACGACTGCTACAACTGTGAAATGTTTGTTCGAAAATGTGTTGACGCGGTTTGGATGCCCAAAAATTATAATGAGCAACTGCTGAACGCACTTCCTGAATGAAACTATCAGTGCGCTCACTGAGGAGTTCCAGATATATCATCAACAAAGTACGTCGTACCATTCGCAAGAAAATGGGACCATTAAAGCTTTTAACAAGATTTTGGAGACTGCGTTGACCAAGGTATGTAATGCACAACGAAATGATTGGGATTTGCGCATACCTACTATGCTATGGGCATACCGAACAACGTGCAAGAAATTGATGGGCCAGACACCTTTCCAGTTAGTCTATGGCAAGGAAGTCGTCATGCCAATGGAATACATTGTACCTATCTTGCGAATAGAAGCAACGACGGGCATGGCAGACGACGGGGCTTTGGAAGAAAGGATCACACAACTGGAAGAACTTGAGGAGGAACGGTTTTTGGCAGGATTCCATCAACAGGTATAGAAGCAGCAAGAAAAAGATTGGCATGATCGTCATATAAAGTTGTGCACGTTCAAAGAAAATGATCTAGTATTACTGTATGATAACAAGTTCGATAAATTCCCTGGAAAGGTCCAAATGCATTGGTTGGGACCCTATGTAGTCAAAGAATTCATAGATGGAGGTGCGGTCCAACTTGGGAAGCTTAATGGAGAACCCTTCCCGGGCAGAGTAAATGGCAGTTGCTTGAAGCTCTACACGGGTGGGTTGACCACCTGACTAACCGACTGAAGGACAGTCTCACTGCTCCAACTAGTTGAAAGAGAGTGCGGGACAATAAAGCAGTCTGTGGGGGAGCTGCGCAATGATCCGAATCAGATCCACAAAAGACTATCAAGAACTTTGGCTGTATCGAGTTAAAAAAATCTTTAATGAAATCCAAAACAACATCAAAAACACCCTAAACCAGTGGCCATGGCAACCGACACGGAACGACGAGGACCTCGGTCAAAGCGCGTTGACCGAGGCCCATGGAGACTGCGCAGGAGGTCAAAATAGCCCCTGGGAGCCCCGGATCGGGAAAAGGAGGCGATTTTGATGCGCGATTCAATAGGAAAACAGGGCTAAAATGGAAGAGCCTCAAGCACTCGGTCACGTTGGGAGCCAGAGAACCGCGGGCGGAAAAGCAAAAGTGCTAAAGGACAAAGGCGGGACCCGCGCTCTGGAAAACCAGCGGTATTGATCGGGGTGCCCTTGAACGGTAAGAGGTTTTGCAGGAGAGCAGAGCGATCCCACTCAGCGATCGACGCGTGGCAGCGGAGGTGAGAGAAAAACCGTCGTGATCGTGCGCTATCGATCGAGCAAGTCAACCGCGCTTGACGTGCGTATGACGTTGGACCTGGAGGAGCCCAGATTGGATGGATGAGATTGCGCTCGATAGACAGAAGCGGAACCGACAGGGAAATAAGTTGTGATTTAAAAAGGATTTGGAATCCATTGACCACCACGGTGGAGAAAGAGTGTATTCACGACATAACCGGTGGAACGAACTGACGAAGCATGCTGGCACCAGTTAGATGGAGACACGTGGCACTCCCTTAGCGTTCATGTTGACTCCGAAATGGGAACTCCAAGCACACCTACAAAAGGAGAGTCGGCGCAGGCGAGAGAGGAACCGAACAGGCATAGGATTGACTAGTTAAAGCCATGAACATAGACAGTCGAAAGAGAGAGGAGGATTTGGAGAAGAATCCAAGTGACCGAGAGAGACAGTGAACAGTGAACCCCGAGAGGAGGACTGAACAAAGAGAATAGTAAAGCCAAGTAGAGGAGACAGAGGGCCGAGCTGACCACAGACAGCATCGAGCACCAGAGAGCTTGAAGATTCAAGCCTTCCCATAGAGGAATCTGTCTGGATTGAGCATCACAGTTGACTCTTTCCACTGTAGACCAAAGGTCATAGAGCTGGTAGGAAGAAAAGGAGTCTGTGAACTCTGAGTGGCTTGGGGGATCCAAGAACCACCCTGCCAAGCAAAATTTGCTTCAGGAGAACTCACATTGAGTCCCTATATTGTAATTTCTCTACTACAAGACACAATAAAATAAGGCCACCACTGAAGCTGGACTGGAGACGTAGCCCTGGAGAATAGGGTGAACTCCTTATTAAAAATTGTTTGTGTCTTTGTGTTGCTTACTGTATTTCTCAGCTGTCTTTCCATTTAAAATGTCTGTGTATTGGCAATCTGATCGATTCGTTGTTGCAATAACACAGAACACACACACCAGCACATGAGTCTGTAATACCTTTTGTTTAATAAATCTTCAACTAAGGTCACTCATAGGATGATTATCAGATCAAGTGGTATCAGAGCTTTAGGCTGTAAGGTTAGACAAGCTTGTGTTGGTCTAGTTGTGAATGCTCACTAGATCAAAACTCAAATTAGAAGAAGGAGAGTTGGTGGAAACTAATCCTGAAATTGGGAGAGTCTATTCTCGGAAGACAATGTTAGAAGAAGGTTCTATAGGGCCAGACCCTTAGTTCATAGAAAGTTTTCTAGCTATAAAGTCTATGGTAGAAGAAATGTATAGGGACTTTAGAAAGCATAAGGATGAAGATTCATCAGGCTCTAAACAAGATAAAGAAGAAGATGAGTCTCATT
>APFE031176847.1:118358-131925 GCA_000404065.3 Pinus taeda
AAAAAATAAATAAAAAAGTTTTGAAATAAGTATTAAGTGAATAAAAGTAAATAGAACAAGTTTTTAGGAAGATTATAGTTGTTTAAAGAGGTTAGTTTAATTGGTTTTTGTTAATAATGCAATTAGGGGTTATATTATTATTTTTAGATTAAATACACTAGTTTATACTGTTAATTTATTATGGATATTATCTATAATTGTGATGAAACATTTTTAAAATTTACTTACAAATTTATCCTTAATAGAAACACTAAAATTTAAAAAAATTGCACTTCAATTTCTAAGACTTTCTCTGTGAAATATCCCATTTAATTTTTTTTTTTTCTCTTAATTATGTTAACATACTTTTTTTTATAAATATATAAAAAACAATTGAATATATTATTTTAATCAAAATGCACTTTCTCTGCAAAATCTTTTATATATTTTATTTTACAGGTATAAAAAATATTCATTTTCCTCTCGTTGTTATTTCATATCTATTACCAATATCACAAGATCATTTTTCACATATTAAGACTTACGATTGAAGTTGATTCCAGGGATTTGGGTTACTATAAATTTCTGAAATACTTCTCTATTACCAATATCCATAGCACAAGTATGCTTTTATTGCTCAACCAAGATTAGACACAAGGCTATGAATAGGATCTTACAACACAAGTGAGAAATAAAGTAGGTATGTTTTCTTGATCATAGAAAGAAATATAACTCGCGCAAAAGGATTTATTTATAAAACAAATTATAACTCAACAAAAGCGAGAAATGTGTGCTCTGCAAGATATCATATTGCTTCATACAACAGTGTATAACAACAGGCTCTCCATCAATTGCATGAATGTCGGCGGAAACAATGATGACAGAATAAGAGGTGTGCAACCTGAACCAATTAGGATGTTAAAAAATAAAATAAAAAAATATTAAAAAATATATAATTTTATTTACAAAGTTAACCTTATGAATTATTTTGTAATTTTTGGTCAATTGGTCAAATGCGTTATAGTGTTATACTTGCCATGTGGCAGGGAAAATAAAACAAATCTATTTTTAATATTTGTATTTTTTTAGTGAATATATTCAACCTATCTTTTACATGGCAATAACAATTACCCAACAAAAAAATGTAAAACCTTTTACACAACCTTCCCAACAAAAATATTTTCATTATAATAAGACATTATTATTGTAGTTGAGTAGGATTTACTAATCAGTGAAACCTAAATTGACTAGATTTTGAACCTTAACACTGACTTGAATTTAATATTTTTACTTTAATTTAGCTATATTTAAACTAAGGAGCAGATACTAACTACTATATAGAACTAGTTTAAAAAAAGTAAACAATTTCACTAAATTGAATAGATTTTGAACCTTAACAGTAACTTGAATTTAATATTTTTACTTTAATTTTGCTATATTTAAACTAAGCTATATTTAGCTATATTTTTACTTTATTTTAGCTATATTTTTACTGGTCAGTGCCGATTATGGCTATGGTTCCACACATTCTCACCCATACCAAGCTCAATTTTTAAGCAGTTTGTGACAATGAAATCAACTTGTCTCCCCTATTATGGCATGTGGTAGCTCCAATTGCAATTACATGTCAACTTGCTCCTCCATGCTATGACCTAGCAACAATTGGCATCACCTGTCAGGAAACTACCATTTCAGTGGCATCATTTATTCTTTTGCTGCATGGCACTACAATACATATGGTGATATTCAAAGTTCTTGTAGTTTTATGCTCATTTTGTAATTTCTTTCCTCTTGCAGGTTAGGCAATGGTCTAGTACATTTTGCACCCAGACTCCTATGTAATAAGAGTTTAGCCTCTTTTTATTACTAACATAAGGTTTTGGACATAGCTTCATTGGACTCCTCTGGGCCTGATAATCCTTCCTGGCTATGTTCTCCCTCTCTTTCATCCCTTTGGTGCTTCTCTCTCTGGTTCATTTTGCTCAGCCCTGCTCTTTGTATCCTCTTATTTCCTAACATCCACTATGTGTCCTTAGTGTTTAGACCTCTTTTGAAGTTGTTTTTGTAAGTTTTGTTCTATGCCTTGGTTGTTGTTAGCATCCCTTTCCTTGGTTGTTGTTGGCGGTGTCCCTTAGTCGTGGCTCTTGTCATGCCGTATCTCTTACCTGTGCCCCCCTCCCACTTGGTTTTCCGTAGCACTCATATCCCCTCCCTTGGTCCTCTACCTTTTACTCCTTTATAGGCTTTCCACCATGCCCTGTTAATGTGCCTGTGTCCAAAGGGGTGTTGCTTATGATCAAGAATGGGCCCATAGGGGCAACACACCTATCCACCAATGTGTTGAGGAAATCGGTAACCGGTTACGAGATCTCACTCGAGGCCCCATACAAGAGGAATTAACCTGTGCTAAGGAGGTAGGAACCTCTCATAGGCACCAACTCTTGGACACATATGTAGTTGCTCAGATGGAAAACTAGGTAATATAAATTGGGCACACTCACAAATGCTTTAACTAGTATATGCACATAGTAGATTTATATTGGCACATGAAGTTCCTCCTTATCATAACCTTATTAGACCATCACAAACATTGGGCATATGTCCTCCATTCACTTGAACATCTACATCACCACATGAAGGACCTATATCGGAGGATAAAATAGACTGAAAAAAACCTTGGCATCCCACCCCCGACTGGAGACATCCTAAGTGACAACAAATATCCCATCCACGTTGCAGCCATATATTCTAATCCCTCTACTTAGTTTTCTGCTATGCTTTTTTCCTATTGGTTTCTAGTTCCTTCTGTTCACTTTCACGGCTGGTAAGGGCAGCTTTTTAGCTTTTGTATGCTAAATTTTGACTATTCTAGTACTCTGCTATCTCTTGCCTCTCTATGGAGAGTGAACTTTTGGCTTTGGTCCAGTCTCCCTAGTGAGAAACTGACCTTAAGGCTTTTTCAGTATTATCTTGTACTCCACTGTTTATAAGGAATTACAATTCACCCCACAAAATAATGATTTATCTAATTATTAAATGGATTAAATTATAAATAAAATAATTTATTAAAAAATTATATCATTTATTTATTTATTAATAAAAATATTATGCAATTCATATCTTCTACTAATACATATTTTTTTGGGATGGAACCATGTGTAGACATATAATAAGATCCAATAATATCCACAATGATAATTAATCTGAGGACTTAATTTTATGACTTCTTGCTTGTAATTTATAGCACCCAACTACTCAAGCTAACCCGTTGTACTAGATATTAACAACTATATATGATGATGAAGAATATGATTAACATCCACTAAAATTGAAATGGTTTATTAGACCTTAAGAAGGTAAGATATTACTCAAATTTATTTGGCACTTTATTTCTATTCTAAAAAAACATTAAGAGAAGCATTCCAAGATCATCATAGCTTTATTAACTGAAAAGGTCAAGAAGGTTGGTAGTGTAACAAATATTTTTAAATCTAGATTTAATGTGAGTGTAAGTTGGACGATATATAAATTATAAAAATTGATAATAATCTAATTTTAAAGTCATTGTCAAACTAGTTAGAAAATTGGTGTATGAGAACATCTTGTTTGTGGGACAAGAGAACCCCCACCACATAGTGATTTTATTGTTAAAGTCTATGGAGGCATACATACTCTACCCCCTCAGGATTTGAACCTATAACCTCTTATGAAGAAGCACATGTTCTTAACCATTAGTGTTGGGTATGTGTCATATTATTTGCATGATTAGCTGTGTTTGCACCCCAATTCCTAATGTGGGGGCTTGCCCCTAGTATAAAAACAATTGTGGGGGGCCTAAAGACCCACCCTAATGGGAGCATTCAGGGTAGCACCTCCAAAACGAAATTTTTGGAAAAAAATGTCTTGTAAAATATTGTAATTTCATAGTCAATATAGAATGTTCATCATTAGGTTGCAGATCTAGTGGTAGAAGTTATGTTAGGGTTTTTTTTCCCTTGAAGGAAACCCTCTTTTAATAGGGAAGTGTATAGCGGCTATGTACTCATTTAAGAGATATTAAAAAATCTTGTTGATTTCCTCGGTTTTGGGTTTCCAGGATAGAATATTTGTGTTAATGTGTGTGTTTTCTATTGCATATTTTCTATTTGATTGAAGAATTTGTTTACAAGAATTAGTTGTATAAGGTTAAAAGCTACATATTGTATCAGAGCAGTTTTGGCTTCAAGGGGATGCCTTTTTAGATAAGGGGTTTGACTCGAGCCTGTGGTAAACCTTGAACAGTGGGATATTTTTGGAAATAATTCTTGAGGTGGAAAGGAAATGACAAGCAATTCAAATATAGAGACCAATGAAGAGTTTTGAGTAATGGGAGATCAAAATGGAAGATTTGTTTGTGCATAGAGATCATTGGATATTTGTGGAATGGGGTTCCACGCCAACAAGGATGTCAACAAAAGATTGGACCAAATTGGATCAAAAGGAAGAGAGAAGAACATGATTGTGTCTCTCAAATTTAATATTATTGAATGATTTAGGTGAAGCTACAATAAAGGCTTTGTGGGACAAGTTAGGGGATTTGTATGAAGCTAAGTCCTTGGTAAACAAATTTTTCATATGGAAGTTTTATAACCTAAGGATGAAGGATGGAGAATCAATGATAGAGCATTTGAATGCCTTTGATACTACAATAAGTCAACTATTATCTGTTGATATTAGTATTTCAAATGAAGATAAGTACATCATCTTGTTATGTTCTCTACAAGACTCATGGGATAGTTTAGATGTTTCTATAAGTAGTAATGCAACTACTTTAAATTTCAATGAAATAGTCTCATCCTTTTTATTAGAGGAGATGAGATGGAAAAACATGGAAATCCATAACCTAGATGCTTTATTTATAAGAGGAATTTGCGAGAATGGAAATAAAATTAATTCATTGAGTGGGAGATCTAAATCTTGAGGAACATCTAAGTCTCTAGGAAAATTCATAAAGTTATGTTGGAGATGTGGAAAAGAAGGGCATTACAAGAAAGACTGTATATCTAAAATTCATAAAAAAGGGAAGGGATCTAAATATGCTCCTTCCACAAAAGCAAAAACCTCCCCATATGAAGGATGGGATGTGTACTTGGATTTTTCAAGTGCGCATGTAGATCATGAGGCATGGTTGGTCGACTCAAGTGCATCCTTTCATATGACTCCTCACAAGGAGTGGCCTTGCGAGTATGAAATATTTGATTGTGGTGATGTTTTCTCAAGAGATGACTCCATAAAAAAAATCATAGGACGAGGAAAAGTCAATTTGAATCTCATAGATGGAAGGTGTTAGAGTCAGTATTTTCATACTATCACCAGTGATCAAATATGCTCTTATAAAGTGGTCTTAGGGTGTCAAAGACAATTTTTTTCATTTCAGTAAGTCTTTAAGTAAAAATTTGGTCACTGGGTATTAGGTCTAGGATTTGTTTTCACTCCTTCCAAAGTCTTCCAAGTATTGGTACATGTCACCATTAGGCTGAGTGTACCATCATTCAAAGAGATTTCATCATTATTTCAGGTTCTAATGGTTCATTTTACACCTTGTTTGTGCTTCAGTTGTGCATAGGTAAGGCTCATTTCCCTCTCTTAGGGTTTTGAAGGTAATTTTTCTTGGATGGTCAAATCATCAACAAAACTTGTATCTTGATGCTCATACACCTTCTCCTATCCTTATTATACCTTCTTAAACACTTCCCATCACTGATATCCCTCAAATTCATCATTTTCCCACAAACCCTAGCTTATTGCTACAATTTGACACTCTTCTAGGTTTGGCCTGTGTTTTAACCTTTTGGACCCCTTCCCCTCACTCAATCCCTGAAATTCCACTTTCCCCTACTTCCTAACATCCCTCCCTAATTCCAAAATTTTTCTCAAGAAATTAAAAGCCCCTCATCCCCTTCATTTCCCTTCATTTCTACAAATCCCTTATTCCACACATCGGGATAGGTTTTATTCAAATGATGTTTATGAGCAATAAAAGATGAAGTTGACAAAAGTGAGAGAGGTTTTTGTGCACCATAGACCCAAGAAGAAAAACCTCCTTCAGTTTTTACTCAGGCCTCATGGTTTGGGAGAAATGTCCAAAACATCAGTTGCCTTAGGAGAGTTGATGCACTTCTGGAGTGACCTTGGGAAAATCAAGCGTTCGCCTAGTTGGAGTGATCAAATGAATTTCTTGATGAGTGAAATGATAACTAGACACATAGATATTTCCAATGGGCTATCATGAGCTCAATTTGGAGTTGAATAAGACCTCCAAAAGTTGACTGAAACAACACTTTGCAATTTGGCAACCTCATTCTGCACATTTTGACCAGTCTTGTGAGATTGAGGTTTTGACAGGGAAAATGAGCTCCAAATTAAAAAATTCAAGATGTTATGGAAATTAGACTTGACAATATTTCCGATGAGCTATACTACACCCAATTTGGACATTTGGAAGGTAGTCAAAAGTTTGATTGAAGTGGCGTTGTGCGTTTAGAGGGTGGTGCTACGCGTCTGGAGATTTCCATAGTGCAAAATTAAAATGCGCTGCGCATTGAGAGGTGGCGCTGTGTGTTTGTGGTTGGTGCTGTGCATTGAGAAGAAAGACCAGAAAGCCTCTAAACTTCATAAAAACTTCCAAACAACCCTCTCATCTCTCAAACAAGTAAGTGCACTCCCTCTACCTCATCATTGAAGTTGCAATTGTAGGGTTTGAAGGAATTTACCATGCCAAATATGAAACCCTAGTTTCTCCCTCCATGACATTCTAGAAACCCTAATCCCCTCTATTTTTCCCACAAATTATTATTAAAGCCTTGAAACTCTCCCCTATATCATTCCATAACATTCTATACCCCTTCATCCTTCATCCCACAAGTTATGTTTAAAAAAGGGACCTAAGCCCCTCTCCCCCATTTTCATGATTCATACCCTCCCCTTCATTTTCTAGCCCACCAAATTACCTCATAAGGTCAACACCCATTCCCTCACTCCTAACACTCTCACTCACTCACTTCATCCCTTTTCTAGGAGTGCACAACCTCAAACTTTAAAAACATGGACAGATGGGAAGGCGAAAGAGACTAGAGCTACTGAGGTGCACGAGACTTACATGACATATTAGAGGGGCACAAGGAGATTGTTTGCAGCTGATAGGAAAGTGTTTCCTCCACGGGATGTGGAAGTGACCTTGCCTTCTTCATCAACCCATAGGCAAATGCTTGCTCCACAGGATGTGGAAGGGGCTTTGCCTTCTTCATCAACACCACAGGTACAGGTGCAGCAGCTGCAAAAAGGGAAGGAAAAGATGCCTGAGGAAATTTTTGATGATGAGGAGAAAGAGAGAGACTTTTATTTGGTAGAGCATGATGAGCGGGAGCAACATTATACTCATCATGGCATGGAAATAATTGACTTAGAGGCTCAGGATGAGGAAACAATAAAGGGCATCATCATACAAGAAAAGGAGGCTCAAGTCCAAGCGTTGATGGAAAATTTGGAGAGGGACAAGTATGTCATCACATATTTGGAACAAGAGAACAAGCAGTTGAGTGACAAGCAGGTCCTCATGGAGCTAGAACTTCTCAAGGTGAAACAACAAAGTGACAAGGAGGCACCGGTCACTTTGTCTCCTATTGAGAAGGAAATTGAAGATGATAGAGAGACTTGGCTTGAGAGAGTCAATTTTCACCTAGAGAAGTTGTTGCAGAAGGCCAATAGGGATAACTAGATGATCAGGCACATGGCCTACCATTACACGACCCGAAACAAAATTTGCAACATGAGGGTAAAAAATATGAAAGCTAGCCTAAGGCGGGCTCTAAAGGGAAAAAAAGAGGAGGATAGGCTTAGGTTGCTTGCTAAAGCTTCCTTGTCTCATCAAGATGCTTGATGGTGGTGCTGCTCACCAATTTTGGTTAGGTTTGGAGGAGATTTTGCTTTTTGGAAATTTTGGAAATTGCACACACAGAAAATCTGTCTCAACACGCAGCGCCACTGGCACTGTTCTTTTCATAGGGGCATCCAATGCACAAATGGCTTCCATTTTTGGATTCAGAGTGATGAGTACATGCACCCTATGGATTTTCTAAGTTTTTTGGGTAGAACTGGTCCACCAAAAGGTAAAAAAACACCATAAAATTGACCTTTCTGCCACTTTTTGGACACACAGAAGCAGTCTTGGGAGAATCAACTTTTGAGGGGTCAAATGAGCTTCAAATGAAGAAATTCTAGGTGTTTTGGAAAGTATACTTGAAGACCTTTCCAATGAGCTATCATGAGATCAATTTAGATGCTGTGAAGGCCTCCAAAAGGGACCTGAAAGTGGCGCTGCGTGTTGAGTCAGTGGCGCTGCATGTAGGGCAAATTTTGCATAGGATGGCTATTTTTCTATGTTTTGACTGTGTTCATGGATTTTATCTCATGGAGGATGTTTTAATATGGTAAATGATGACTTGTCTTGTAAATATGATAGATAAGTAGTATCAGAAGGTAGATTCATTACATTAAAAGTCAATTTGAGCTCAAATGAATCAGTTTTTCACTTTTAGAGACAAGTTGTTAAGATGCCTATATTCCTGTTTCTTGTTCAGTGTTGGTTAGATTAGCTCCTCATCTTAGGGATTCGACCCCTGAGGATGGGAGGAGGTTGAAATAATGCATATATCTTCTTCTTCTTTCTCATTGTAGAGGGTTGGACTCAACTAGATGCTTATACCTTGATTGTACATCATTTTGTAGCAGTTTAGCAGGAGATTAATAAGAATTAAAGCTATTTTTTTGGGATCCATGTGGTGTTGAGTTTTAGTACAGTTTCTTCTCTTGTGATCATATTTTAGTATGTTTTGTGTATTTTGTTAATCATTTCATTGCTTCTAAGTGAATGTTTTCAAGTTGATAGGCAGAATTCATCACATCACTGCTCTGCTTTGGGGAAATATTCACCATTATATGTTTTCTACAGTTTGGGAAGGATCCATGGTAATCAAATGCTCTTCCTAGCCTCTCACTAGTCTTAAAACACCTTAGCCATCAAGCTCTAGAGTGCTAAACCTTATGCTTACCTTGCCCCATTGAACACCCTGCAATTTTGAACTAATTCCCTAGCCCTAAATGTCTGGCTCCTCCTGATCCAACAAAACCTTTTCAAAATCAAATCAAACCTTGTGCTACTATACCTAACCTAATATCATTTTCCTGATCCAATCATCTTAGCTGATATCCTTACGGAGAGAGCCCTCTCCTGGCCTAGTAGAGCTAGCTACTTGGCTAAGCGTGGTTTGTGGTTACCCTGGCATTGCCTTCCTTCAGCTTGAGGTTCAATCCAGGTGATAACAGAAGGATTAGAACACTCACTGGTGTTCTGCACATCCAAAATTTTTATTTCTATAAGTAATATGTGTGATGCAGGTGTAAAAACAATGTTTGAAAATGATACTTATGGGATGGTTTGAGGGGAAATGGTATTGCAAAGGGGAGTTCATATTGGAACTCTATGTAAGCTATTGGGAAGTACTATTAGTGATGGTGCAACGATTATGTTTTTCCTAAAAGGGGATTATAAGAAGGAAAAACTCCTATAGTATATGGGGAAAAGACTATGCTATGGTATCAATTACTAGGACATATCAGAGAGAAGAGCCTTTAAGTATTACATGGTAATGGTATGGTAGAAGGTATGTCAAATTTCTCTCTAGATTTTGATTTCTATGAACATTGTTTATATGGGAAGTAGAATTGGGTGAGGTTCTCCTCTAATGCTAAAATAGTAGAGTGAATACTACACCTAGTGCATAGTTATGTGTTTGGACCTCTGTCAATTCTATCACTAGTTAAATAGGTGTTCTATATCTCATTTATAAATGAATTCTTGAGGAACACATGGATATGTTTCTTTAGGAAGAAATATGAAGTCTTTGTAGATTTAAAGACTTTAAGGCTCTAGTGGAAAATCAAAGAGAGAAGAAAATAAAGATGTTGAGGATGATTAATGGTGGATAATTATAAAAGAATGAATTGAAGAGTTATGTTTGAAGTGTGCTATAGCATGACAAAAGAATACTCCATACACACTTCAACAGAATGGAGTTACAGAAAGGATGAATAGGAAATTGATGGAAAAACCAAGGAGCATGCTTAGTGGTGCTAGGTTAGGATAAGAATTCTAGGCAGAGGCAATGGATATTGATTTTAGTTGATAAGTATATCACCCTCATTTGTGTTGGATGATAATAGTCCACACGAGATATGGATTGGTAAGAAATCCTCTCTCACACATCTTAGGGTATTCGATTGTGATGCATATGTACATGTTCTAAAGGAAAACATAATTAAGCTGGATAGTAAAATATAAAAGGTGCATTGTCATTAGTTATAAAGATGTTTGAAAGGATATAAGCTTTGGAATATAGAAAATGAGAAGGTTGTGTATAATCAAGATGTGGTATATAGAGAAGTGAAATATGTTATCAAACTTGACATCCAACCAAGGGAGAAATAACCTGAGAAGATAGAGTTTGAACTAAAGTATAATGAATTAGACTCTGCGGAATAACACACATTACAAGAAGAATAATCACATACCTAAGTTTTGAGGGGATTAGTTTGGGAAAGAAATCAACCAAAAATGTATACTCCCCCTTATTTTTGTTCAAATTTTTCTTTGTTTATTACTAACAATGATCTTAGAACTGTTAGGGAGGCAGTGGATTCGAAGGATGGAAAACTCTAGAAAAAGACCATGATTGAAGAAATGGTAGCCTTGGACAAGAATGAGGCTTGGGATATAGTGGAGTTTCCAATTGGAAGAAAACCCATTGGAAATAAATGTTGAACCAAATATTACACTAAGAGGGCGGGGGATGAATCAGTGTGAGGAAATTTAACCATTTCACAACTTTTCATCAATGAAAAATTATGTATCAAATGAATCATAACCATTTGCAACATATCAATAAATAAATAAATGCATTGTAACAAATTGAGGTTAAAAATCCATGTAATAAAGTTAATAGAGGAAAAATAATAACCAAGGTCATGGGACACGTATTCCAAGCTGAATGTCAGGCAAAAACATAGTGATGGGGATCACTTGTGATTAATTAATGGCTATGGAAATTGGCAAAGGAAATGGCAAAGGTTTTGGAAAATCATGAGCCATTAATTGGCATTTTATTTATGAAAATAATGGAAAATAGGAGAAAAATAAGGTGAAAGGTCACAATTTGCATGTGAGGAAGAAAATGAAGGAAAATAATGGAAAATGAATAAATTGGAGGTCTCAATGATAAAAAAGGCTTCTGAGGATTAGTTCATGGATTTTTGTTAGTTCAATCTTTTGTTAGTTTTAGCTTGGAGCTCTCTCTTCTATTCTTTCTCTCTCATATTCTTGGAAAATTAGAGCTTTATTGGAGCACTCTTGGAGGAGTGTGGAATACTTAGGATTTGGAGCAAGGAGGAAAAGGAAAATAATGAAAGCACAAGAGGACAGAGCGATTGTTGACACCTAATCTTCATGATTGGGAATTTTATGTAAATAAATAAATTAGGAATGTGAACAGTCATCGGGAGATGAACTGAACAATCACTCCCTATTGTATATAACAATGAGTTACCTATGGAATAAAATAGAAATCAGTTTTACTGCCTATTGGAGTTACTGCTTGGCCTGTCATGGTATCGGAGCCAGTCCTCAAAATAAGTTGTAAATCCCTTCATTTTTGCTACTGTGGGTTGTACGCTGGTCTCACCACTGTCCACTGAGTGCTATTCTCTGTTGTTCTGACCTGAGCACTGTTCTGACGCCTCTGTCATCAACGCCTCTGTCCTCTGCGTTTTTTTTTCTTCAGTGAATTGGTATGCGTTTTACTGCATTATTGTGTGCGCTAAATTGAAATGAAAACACTGTTGGATTGACTATGTATTCATGTTGAGAATTTTCTCCTTTCCCGTTGTTTATGCATTGGTTCTTTGTGGGTTTCTTACAGTTGCTGGTCGTGTGAGAGTTAACCGTCATGAATCGTCCATTGTAGAGTTGTTTGAGAGACACACTCTCTGTAACAGATATATAAATATTATCACTGCCTAGCATATATTTGATGGTCATGGCGTTTCTAGCCGCTCCTCGTAATTCGAGGGATATTTAAAAGGCGCCTCCAAACCCTCGGTTGGTCTGAAACCTGCAAAGGACAACCGTGTGATGGTGGTAAACCACTTAATTAATTTAAAAGGCGTAATGGTGGCACTCTGTGGTCTCAGCGTAATGGTGGGGTGAGAGAGCCCTGAACGCAGCGAAAGCGTAATGGTGGCACAACAAAATGGTGGTGCTGCCCGGTCGCAGCGTATTTGTGTTTCTCTTCGTGGTATTGCAAACTGCTAAAAAGTCGATTGCAACATAACGACTTGGCACTACGACAGCAAGTGGATGTTCTATTAACGGTGCCCGATGTATTTTAATGTCTATCTCTATTAGTATTTTCGGTGCGCAACAGAAATTGGTATTTTTGGTGCACTGGAGGAGGAAATATTCTCTTTGGATTGAATAATATGTTGCCATTCTTCTTTCTTTTAAAGTTTGGTCAATATATATATTGAATGACAGAGCGTTTTGAGTTTTTGAACTGTGGTATTAACACTATTGATTAGTCCAGCGTATTGCACTGTGCGGTTGAAATAGTATTTTAACTGCGGCTTTATTGAGTGATATACACCGCCTATGAACTGCATTTGAATCCGTCCAGTGAATGGTCTATGGTATATATATTGAATGGTATATATATTGAATGATATATATATATATATTGAATGGTTTTCATTTGTGCGTGGAGCTCTTATTTAATAGAAAAAAAAGGGGAGGTGATATGGAAATATTATATGAGGATATTTTATAAACTTTGGAGGAATTTGAAGAAAACATAATGCACAAAGTATTTGAAATCTTTTTGCCCTTTTGAGTACAATTTCACTGTATATCAGCAGAAGTTATTTTTTTTTACAGAATGCATTCAATCATCTCTATGGTAGGAATAGTTCTCACTGGCAAGGAGAACTATCCTGATTGGTCCTAGATGATACAACACACCCTCATCTTCAATGAGTTGTGGAAAGGAGTGTGTGTCAGAGAAGGAGACAGTGACCCAATACAGCCTACCTCAGACAAAGAGCTTGCCATTTGGGAAAACAAGAACAACAAAGCTTATGCATTAATCGCAGCATCTGTAGATAAAGAGGTGAGTCACAATATTTCATCATATTCAACTACCTTTGAAGCTTTACAAAAGCTGAAAGAACTCTATGACTCACATTCTACACTTGAAGTCGTCCAACTCATGATTAAAATCTTCACTCTTGAATTGCAAAATAATGATCCTCTTGCTCTTGCATCTGAAATAAAGTCTATAATGCATGATATCAAATCCACTAAGGTTTAGCTGGATATCCCTCTTATTTCTTTTCTCAAGGCACTTTATCCTACTTACTCCAATTATCTTGAGTCTTTGCAAGCAAATGGAAATCTCAAAGATGTAACCTTTGACTCTCTTGTGAAAAAGTTTGCTGAAAGAGA
>APFE031176847.1:135448-148494 GCA_000404065.3 Pinus taeda
GCACTTGGAAGGGAAAAGCTTGAACAATTCAGAATGATGCTTGGACTCACCAACATCCCTTCAGATTAAGGGGGGGAATGTTGACACCTAATCTTCATGATTGGGAATTTTATGTAAATAAATAAATTAGGAATGTGAACAGTCATTGGGAGATGAACTGAACAATCACTCCCTATATTATATAACAATGAGTTACCTATGGAATAAAATAGAAATCAATTTTACTGCCTATTGGAGTTACTGCCTGGCCTGTCAGAGATCAACAATTATAATGGGATTTTCTTTAAGGTACCAAATTGCATGTATGATTTCCTTGCTAGTTTTGGCATGCATGGCACATGCATGTGTTTTCTTGGTCATGATTTTTCATTGGCATGGGGGATTTTCTGTATTGACAGTGGTTTTGTCTAGCCTTTCCATTTCTTGTATAGCCATGGTGTTGTGGGGCTTAGCTTTGTTTTCTGGTTGGTGCTCATGTTCCTTTGACTATGGGTTGAGTTACTAGTTCCTGAAGCCTTGTTTGGACAAATGCTATGGAAGCCCTATAACAGCCTAGGTTAAGTTACTAGTCCTGGAAGCCTTGGTTGGACAAATTCTCTAGAGCCTGGTGACAACTACGAGTTGAGTTACTATTCTTGGATGTTGGGTTGGAACAAACGCTCTAGAGCCATGTACAACTTGGATAGAGATCGGTCTGGTGGTGGTAGTGGCTTCCAATTGTGAGATGGAATCACTAGTTGAGGGTTGAGGTGGTTTGTCTCTGGAATCCCTGGTTTCTTGTTCTTGGTTTATTCCATGAGATCCCACATTCATGCTTGGAATGTGGTGCGGGGGTGATTGGCTGAAAGAGAGATTTGGTCCAGCCCAATATATGGTCGGGTGGTACGTGGAATTCCCCGACTTGGTTAGATTCACATATTTTAACAAGAGCTCCTTTTCCTTTTGCATTTAGTGCGTAAATTTTATTGTCATTATGTGGCTTTAATGGTAGTTTCATCATTGATTTAGCTCTAGTTATTTGTTGGTTATAAGTAAGTTTTATGACAATCTATATGGATGGATCTCATCATTTTTTGGTTAGTAGATGAAATTTTAATGAATGAATGAACTAATAGTATACAATGTAGTTATTGGGAGGAGACGTCAGTCCTCCTTAGCGATTATCAGATAAGTATGAGATCATTATGTTTAGATATGTTGTTATGACCTATAGGTTACATGTTCATGATGATGTGTTGGGAAGAGTTAAGTTAGGTCCTTGTTCAAGTTTTGCATTAGAGGCATTGTATTCTTGTTATTTATCATTTCTGAGAATTTCATCAAGTTCTGGGTAGAGGCTTGAGTCCCAGCCCTAAAAAAGTGGTTTAGAATTTGGGGTCACTGGCACAAAACTGTCTAGAAAAGACTGCAGTCGCATGGAGACCTTGTTTTGGGAGCGAATGGAGGGTTTTAGTCACATGGAGGGCTTGTTATGAGAGAGAATGGGGGTCTATTTCAGTCAAAAGGAAACTCAGGGTTTGGGCACCTAGAGTGGTTGGTTAGCTTCTGGGGTTCCTGTAGCTCCTAAGGAAGGTCAAATTGGTTTTTCGTTTGTCGATTCCATTTCCTTAACTGTACTTGGGGAGTTGAATCATATCATAGTAACTATTCATCCCATGTTTATCTTGGTGGATCGGTTAGCTTGGGTAAATATGGGAGGAGGGTGTTACATGCATCATGAATCTATCATCACATCAATAAGACATCAAGAAGTCATCACATCAAAACAAGAAGATACAAACTTTTTCATGGAAACCCATACAAGAAAAAACCACAAAATCATTTTCTTCTTCTTCAATACATTACATAGATTTGCAAGCACCAACTTAATAGAGGAACCCACCCCAAAATATGCAAGTTGCTACTTGTGGTAGGCTACAACTTGAATGAGGCACCAACCTTGAAAATGTGCAAGCAATAACCCATTGTAGACTCATTAGAGAATTTTTGAGGTAAAAAACGGGCCTCAAAATAAAAATTCACAATAAAAATCAACTTTACAAGAACCAATAGGATTCAATATGTTGATTTCAACCATGGGGGATGATTCACCATTTTTGGAGTAAAAAGGTAAAAGGATAAAAAAAAAGAAAAAAAATTCAACTCGTATTTTCAAATTATCTCCCTATAATTTTACTCAAATTTCATGTGGGAGCACTTGTTTTGGATACAAAATTTATTTTTTCATCCAAGGAGTACCCATGTTGCATACTTTCGCTGGACCTCACTACACGAAAAATGTGAAATACATGAAAAACGTGATTGCATTTCATGTATTTCATATTTTTTTATAGTAGGGTCCATTGAAAGTATGCAACATGGGTACTCCTTGGATGCAAAATTAAATTATGCATCCAACAAGTTATCCCGCTTGAAATTTGGGTAAAATCATATCAAGATAATTTGAAAATACGAGTTGAAAAAGTAGTTTTTTCTTTTTTCCCTCCAAAACTTATTGAGATAATCTAATCTTATTTTATTATTTCCCCTATTATTTTATAATATTCCTTAGGAGGCCCATTTTAGACTTCAAAATTTCTCTAATGACAACTTGATTAAAACACTAACCTCAATGATGAAAAAGCTCTAACTTTCTCTAAGCTCCAACTTGTTTGAGGCGCCAACCTCAATGATGGGCAAGCTTCCACTTGCTCTAGGCTCCAAATTGATTGAGGCACCAACTTTGATGATGAGAAAGCTCCGACTTGCTCTAGGCTCTAACCTGATTGAGGCTCCAACCTTAGTGGAGGCACCCACTTCCTTCGTCAATCTCTTGTGGACATATTTTCAAAATATTTCAAACTAGATTCACCATCATCATTTATGGTTATACGTCTCATAAATATTGTCACAATCTTGTAATCACTGACAAAACCTACAAGCATTGTCATTGCATTCACTTGAAAACACTGTCATTGTAATCATTGTCACAACCAGCTATAATTATTTTCATATCAATCACTATCACAAGCTGCCATATTATTGTTAGACTGTTGTCCATACTCTACTCCATCTAGTTCATCAATCTGGTCACTTACAATCCTTCTCATAACCTATTCTTGTCATATACCTAAAAATAAATTCTACCTGCTGATAAGCCCTTAAAACACATAAAAATATCCAAGACATCATAAATATGTTATTAAGACTCTTCATGCCTTAAGACATATCCATCACTCAACACTAATAACCATGTTTCTTCCAAAATCTATTTTGGCTAAAAAATGAGCCCAGAAACCCCCAAAAACCATATATTAAAGTAAGAGTTCTACAAAATGCCCTTTTAAGGAATTCTCTACAAAATGAACGCATTCGATTAACGATTCTACAAAAGGCACAACTTTGACCCCTTATTCATTCTGTTAGACATTACATTCAATGTTCCCCATATGTTTCGCAACATGGACTAACCACCTCTCATGGATCCTAACTATGGCGATTGTAGCAGATATTAATCACTATGGGTTTTGGTCTAACAAAAATCGTGATCCTAATAAGTGGTATAAGAGTAGCAGATCTTGAGTTCGAAACTCACGTGGTGTTGTCACTACTACAACACCCTCCAAAATTTTGGCCTATATCACAATTTGGGAGCCTACTTTGACCTTATGAGTTGTTGTTTATCGTAGCAAGGGTCATTCTAATAAATCCTCTAAGTTTTCTAATCCCTTTTGGAAGAAAACATAAGTGTCGTCTTTGGCATAGGAAGTGTCGCACATTGTAAAAGTAGAGTTATGGTTCATTTTGAGAGGAAACTTTGGTATCAATGGGTCTTAATTACCATGTAGACATGTACTAGACTTATTCCCAAAGTTTTATGCATTGTTTTGGTAGTGTCGCAAAGTGTATCTTTAGTGTCGCACTTGAAGGAAGTGTTGTTTTTCTATCGCATCAAAGGTATTATGTTGATTATAAGTGTTGAGTGTTCAATGTTGTGCTGTCAATTTTTTTGAGTGTGTGATCATGTTCAATTTTTATCTTGGTTTCATCTCTGACTCGCTAATCCCACACTTAGCTAAATTCCAGAACGTTTCATGCTCGACCAACACGAACTCACTCTGCCCCTTTGAATTGCGCATTGCACAGTTACAAGCCTCAACACTACATCCCTGCCTCCTGGAACTACGAAATGCATAGTCACTGCATCCAAGGACTACACATTGTGCAAACATTGTGCCTAAGAACAACCTCCTGACCTCAAGAACTGCACAATTCTATCTCCCAGCCAGTCTCTTAACAAACCTGGGTTAAAATTTCATGTAATAAAGTTAATAAAGGCAAAATAAGACCAAGGTCATGGGACACTTATTCTGAGCTAAATGTTGGGTGAAGTATCCTAGTGGGCATCACTTGTTGTGTATTATGGCTAAGGGGAAATTGGCAAAGGCAATGGAAAAGGCTTTGAAAAGGAAAAAAAGCATTATTGGTATTTTATTTATGAAAATAAAGGAAAATAGGAGAAAAGGAAGATGAAAGGTCATAGGTTGCATGTGAGGAGGAAATTGAAGGAAAATTAAGGAAATGTAGAAATTAGAGGCATAAATAATAAAAATATATAAGGTCATCAGTTTGGGGCCCTTTATCAGTTCGATTTTGGAATTAGTCTCAAAGAGGAGAAGAGCACCAAGAGGAGAAGGAAATAAAACAAGCAAAGGAAGGACAAGGAAAGCAAGGATCAAGAGAGGAAAGGTTGGATCAACGAGCTTCAGTGGGAATACTTACAGGCAACAGGTTGCATGTATGATTTCCTAGTTGGTTTTATCATGAATGGTATATGCATGTGTTTATTTAGTTCCTTTGCTGTCGTTGGCATGGGTTTATCAGGGTTTTGACAGTGGTTTTAGCCTTGCCTTGCCATTTACTGATAACCATGGTGTGATGGGATTCTTTCTTGGTTGAGCTTTAGGTTTCAGGAAGGTTTTGGATCTGAGTGAGGTGGTCTCAGAAAAATCCCAAGGGTTGGGGGTGGAGATGGTTTTCTATGGGAAGCCCTCAACAGGTGGGTGGAGGCAGGAAAATTCCTCAAGGGATGGTGAAGGAATTATGAGACATCCAAGTTCGGTTTGATTTTTTGATCTCAGGATCGATTTATGTGCGATCAAGGTATGGTGAGGTTGGAGGTGTTTTAACCTCTGGATTCCCTTGGTTGTTTATGGATTGGTTTATCCCATGAGATACCACATTCATGCTTAGAATATGGCATGGGGGTGATTGGCTGAAAGAAATATTTGGTTCAACCAACCTATGGTCGGGTGGTACATGGAAGTCCCTGAATTGGTTGACTTTTTCATATGGTTAATAAGAGCTAAGTTTCTCTTGTTTTTGATGAATACTTACACTTGTTATTATGTGACTTCAATGATTGTTCTATTATTGTTATCTATCTGATTGTATGATGGTTATAAGCATAGTTATATGACAAATCTAAGTATGGCTCTTATCACATTTTGATTAATGAATGTCTGGTTAATGAATGCATGACCTAATTGGTGTTATGACAACTATTGTGAGAAGGCATTGGTCCTTCTTGTTGAACCTCAGATAAGTTTTAGATCCTTATGTCTAGATCTGCATTCATGACCTGTAGGTCGCATGTTCACCATGTGTTTTACGAAATGTTTGTCTTGGTTTGGAGGGGTCAGGTTAATTCCTTATTCAATTTTTTGGTTTAGAGGCTCGGAAGCATGCTTATGGGAGTGACTGGAGGCTTGCAGTTGCTTGGAGGCCTTTCCAAGTGAGTGACTGAGGCTCTAGGTCAATGAAAAATAGAGTTATCTCAGGGGTTGGACACCTGGAGGGGTTGGGTAACTCCTGGAGCTCCTGCAACACCTTAAGGAAGTCAGTGAGGTCTTAAGTTGTCGACTCCATTTCCTTAAGTTCATATAGGAGGTTAAGTATTATCATAGTGACCCTTAGCTCACGTTTACCCCAGGAAAACTGATGAAAGTGGGTAAATGTGGGAGGAGGTGGTTACACGGTGGTATCAGAGCAGGTTCCGCTCTCTTTGGGTAAAATCTAATGTGGTCAAGGTTATGGTTGTCATGCACGGGGTCAAGGTATATAGTTGGTATGGTCATGCATGATGTTGTTATATTGATATGATTATGATTATATATGTATCATGCTAATGTGGATTGATTTTGCAGATGAGATAAGCCTCCCCTGAACGTTAATGAGGTATGGTTTTGATTTTGGTATCTATTTGGTTTATCTAACATGCCCTACTTGTAGGAAGAAGAGAATAAGATATGACAAGCAAAATGGTAGACTACAGTTCTTATGACTATCCCTATAGATCAGTTGGGTGGCAAGGAGATGTGTATTCTCCTAGTATAGGAGATACATTGAGGAGTTTGAGGGCAGAGATCATAAGTTGCAAAGAAGGCAATGGCAGATTTGCAGAAACAAGGATAGTTGAGGATCAATCGAGAGAAGGAAGAGAAAACTAATGGAGCATATGGTAGCAGGTCTTAGTCCAGATACAATTTGGATAAAGGGGATACAATCATAGGTGGAAAAGCACTGGATACATCTGATAGGAGGACGAGTATGTATGGACATCATTCTAGTTCCTCATCCAGGAGACATTTTCACCATCATCATCGTCATCATCATTATAGGAGGAGTGAGTAATTTTCTGAGGAGTTCAAGAAACTTAAGCCACCTACATTTGATGGAGAGATGAAGAAGTCAAAATATGCAGAGGCATGGTTGCTTGGGATAAAGAAATTCTTTAGATTGCATGACTATTCAGAGAATATTAAAGCCAAAATAGCCACCTTCAGTCTCAAAGGGAAAACAAATATTTGGTGGGAAGACGTGAAGAATTTCAAGGGTATTCGAGAAGAAGAGTTGATTTGGGATGAGTTCAAGAGAATTTTCAAGAAGAAGTACCTATCTGAGAGATACTATGATGACAAAGCTAAGGAAGTTTATGAGTTGCAGATGGTTTCTATGATATATTATGAGTATACTAGAAGGTTCCTGACATTGGTGAGATATGTGCCTTACCTTAAGGATGAGAAGGCTAAGATTCAAGGATTCATCAATGGGTTTCCAACATCATATAGACACCGAATTGAGTTTGATGAGCCTAGATCATTAGAGGAGGCCATCCGAAAGTTGAAGCATTGTTATGAAAAGTCAAAGTGCAAAGCTGAGCCTAAGCGTGATTTGAAGGGAAATGAGAAATTTAAAGGGAAGTGGCCACCAAAATGGGGAAGACCTCATGATTTAGGTGAGAAATAAAATGTTGCTCCTTACAAGAAGTTCAATGTAGTTGAGAAGGGATATGGGTCACAACCTGGAGAGAAACATAACAGAAGTGATGGTAGAGGACCATTGCAGTGTTCGATATGTGGTAAATATCATCGCAAGAATGATTTTCCATTGTAATAGGGTGGCAGACATAAGATCTATAATGCTCAGGAGGCACAGATAGTTGGGGATGTTAACGGTCATAATGATTCCACAAATTCATGCAGTTATGGACAATAAGAAGGAAAATCACTAGGCACCCAGTCTCTGTGGTCAAGTTGTTTCTATTTTGATTGATCCTGGATCTAATTATAGTTATGTTAATCCTGACCTGGTGGATAAGTGTGGCTTGAGAAAATAAGTGCATGTAGAGTCTTGGTTGGTGTAGTTGGCTATAGGTACTAATAAGAGAGTTCATCACTCGGTAAGAGCTTGTGCATTTGAGTTGAATGGTATTACTACAACAACACATCTAAATGTATTGCCATTGGGATCATTAGTATGCTCTTGGGTATGGATTGGTTGTATCTTCATAGGACCAAAGTAGATTTTTATGACAAGGCCATTGATTTCCTAGATGATAATGGGGAAAAGAGAATCTTGTAGGGAAAGAAGAAGCCTACATTAGTTAGGATGGTTACAACTATGCAGGCTAAGTGAAATTGTAGGAAGGGGAGTGTAATGTTTGCAATTCATATTTCTAGTGACAAGGGTAAGGATGTTGATGATGAAAAAATGTTCAAGAGGTACCCTGCATCACAACAATTTCAGGATGTGTTTCTAGTAGATATTCCAGAGTTTCCTCCCCATAGGGAAGTGGAATTCTCTATTGAGTTGGTACCAGGGGAAACACCAACAACAAAGGCACCTTACACAACTAGCACACCAGAGTTAGTAGGATTGAAGTTGCAGGCAAAGGAAATTCTTGATAAGGGGTATATTAGGCCAATTATATCGCCTTGGGGTACACTAGTGCTATTCATGAAGAAGAAGGATGGTACTCTTAGATTATGCATTGATTACAAGTAGTTGAACAAGGTGATGATTAAGAACAGGTATCCATTGTCGAGGATTGATGACTTGTTTGATCAGTTGGAGAGAGAAGTAATGTTCTCGAAGAGTTATATGAGATCAGGATACCATCAGGTACGCATCAAAGAAGAGGACATCTACAAGACTGATTTCAAGACCAGTTATGGGCATTATGAGTTTGTTGTAGCTCCTTTTGGTTTGACTAATTCCCTAACTACCTTTTATGTGCTTGATTAATAGTGTATTGTGTCCTTATCTAGACAAGTTTTTTATTGTATTCATTGATGATATATTGATATGTTTTAAGAATGAGGAAGAACATGCCTAACATTTAACGGTGTTGACACCTAATCATTGGGATTGGGTGAACATTTGTAAATAATGTAAATAGTAAATAATGGAAAACGAAGAGACATCAGGAGGTGAAGCCTAAGAGTATCTCCCTCATGTATATAACCATGAGTAATATTAATGAATACAAAATTAATTTGAGGAGTTACCTCTTGGCCTGACATGGTCTTAGAGCCAACTCCATTTTTGGCATTCCAGTCTACCCCTGTAACTCCCTTCTGCCATTTTTTTCTCTACAGTCTGTCCTCTGCCCTTCTCTTTTGATAGAAAATTTGTCCTGCCATGCATAATCCCTGCCATCCTCTGTTCCTGTGCGCTCGGTGCCTTCAGTACTAAATAAACGAGGTGTAGTGATTGAATGTTGAGCGATTTATGTTTTGCTTGTTGTGCATTAAATGGGATATCATCGAGACTAATATAGGAGAACCGATCACAGTGGGAGTTGAGATGCTAACGTTTATTGAAATCATTACTGTGTTGGCATGTACGCCTCTTCTTTGCTTGTTGCATCCTGTCATTTATTTATTTTTATTGTTTTTGCTCCATACTCCAGCTACCACCCTCCACATTCATATCACACTTCAACACTGCTCCTCACATTTTTCGATCCCTCGACTGTGCTCCCACAATGCCCTCGATGCCCTGCACATTATGCTCTTCATATGTTGCTACCCAATTTTTAATAATCCGCTCCCAATTTTTAATAAATCCGCTCTCGGATTTTTGAATGTTCACATCTCCCACAGTCAGCGCCCTTCCTCCTACACATTGTGGCACCCTCCCTTGTGACCTCGATTCCTCGCTCCCATACCTTTGGTCATTGCGGTCCCCTTCCCACTGTGTTTCCACTGCCATATGCGGCCCTCCCACTTGGCTTCCTTGGTATACGGTCAACCCTTTCTACACAAGTGAATCCACCCTCCATTCCCACTACTTCTGTAATACCTCTCCCAACTGCACATTGCCTGACTGCCTCTCGGTCCTTGCTATTGCGTTTTTAATAAATCCGCTTCCACAGTTACCTCCACACCATATGCGTTAATACCATTACAACTCTAGTTTTTTAATTGCTATGTTGTTCCGCATATTACATATATTACTTACCACCTATGGTCCAGAACATTGGCCTACCACCATACCACTAATAACATAACACTGTCAACTCTCAGTGACTGTGTAATGGGTGTGTTAGACTGATATATACATACTCCAAATAATGTATATTAACCAGATAAAAGAGCATCCATACGTGTTAATCCCCACCACCACCAGTAAATACTTTCTCCAAATACTCCCTCCCCTATATTCTCCCTCCCCCACATAACCCCTCCCTCATATATACCTCTGTTATATACATCAGAATTTCAATTTCTTATAGCATATTGGAAACATAAGTACATTTTTTTGTTACAATACACAAATTTTATAATGCATTCATTGATATCTATCGTGGGAGTCGTTCTCCCCAGCAAAGAGAACTATCTAGAATGGTCTTGGAAGATAAAACACACTCTCATTTTTAATGAGCTATGGAAAGGAGTTTGTGTAGGAGAAGGAGATAATGAACCTGCAAAGCCTACCTTAGACAAGGAATTTTCCATTTGGGAAAACAAGAACAACAAGGCCTATGCCTTGATTGCAGCATCTGTAAATGAAGAGGCGAGTTACCATATTTCACCATTTTCAAATGCTTTTGAAGCCTTACTGAAGTTGAAGGAACTCTATGACTTAGAATCTGAACTTGAAGTTGTCCAATTGGTGATTAAATTGTTCAGTCTTGAATGACAAAATGATGATCCTCTTGCTCTACAATCAGAAGTTATATCTATTATGCATGATATCAAAGTCACTAATGTTGAACTAGACATTCCTCTGATAGCTTTTGTCAAGGCACTTTATCTCACTTATTGAAATTATCTTGAGTCATTGCAAGCAAATGGAAACCTCAAAGAGATTACCTTTGACTCCCTTGTGAAGAAATTTGCTGAGAGAGAGATATCTTTTGGAAATAAGACAACTCCTTAGTCTTCTGAAGAATTTGTGTGTCTTGCACATAGAGAGAAGAATCATGCTCAAGATTCTTCTAGAGGAAGAGGTGGTTGAAGAGGAAAAGGAAGAAGAAATTTCAGAGGCAGGGGGGGGGGGATTCTCTTAAGGAGAAAAATTTGATCTTCATTGCATACGTTGCAATAGAGATGGATCACATTATGCATCCACATGCAAGTTTCTTTGGGACAAAATTGAGTGGGAAAGGAATCAAGCCAAAGGTAAAACCATTGAAAAAGAGAAAGGTAAAGCATCTGAATCCGCTCATGATGTTGTGGCACATTGTAATATTGGAGTAACTGAAGACTTATTTACTGCTTCACTTGCTTCTTGGAAAAACGATTGGTTTCTTGATTCAGGAGAAACTTGCCACATGAATTTTAGAAGATATTTTTTTGAATAATTGACTGACAATGTTGATGGAGTGGTATACTTTGTAGACAAATCTAAAATCAAGCCATCGGGGCTTGGCATAATCAAGCTCAAATTGCCTAGTCTTCCAGACTTTTTTCTGCATGATGTTTTATATCTCCCACATCTGAGGAGAAACTTATTGTCCTTGGTCCACATCCGCTAGCAAGGACACTCCATTCATATGTTTGATGACAAGGTTAAGGTCAGAAAAGCATCAGATCACTCACTTATCATGGCAGGGATAGAAGAAGAAAGACTTCTGAAGCTACAAGGTACCTCTGCTCGTGCACAAAAAATTTCGTATAGTTCTCATTATGATGAAGGTAAATTTCCATCAAGTCTATTATGGCATGCTAGATTGGGACACTTGAACTATGACAACCTTCACTTGTTGAAGAAAAATGGTGTTACTGGTTTGCCTACGATTCCTAGGAAACTTAAGCAATGTGATGCTTGTATTCTTGGAAAGCATAGCAAACAGTATTTTCATGATTCACATTCCAAAGCACATAGAAAACTTGAGCTCATTCATTTAGATTTATGCGGTCCAATGCCTATTCCTTCTACAAATGGAAATAAATATATGATGACATTTATTGATGACTACACCAGAATGTGTTGGGTTTATTTATTGAAGAACAAATATGATGCTTTTCAAACATTCAAGAACTTTCATACATGGATTGAAAATGATGCACAATCTCATATTGGCTCTATTCACACTGATAATGGAAAAGAATACACTTCAAATGAATTTGAAAACTATCTTCACCAGCACGGGATCAAACATCAAACAATTGTGCCTTATAATCCCCAACATAAAGGAGTAGCTAAAAGAATGAATAGGACAATCTTAGATATGGTACATTCCATGATGTTTTTCAAGAATGTAAAACTAATGTTTTGGGTTGATGGAGTTCTATGTGTTGTATATGTAAAGAATAGATGTCCATATAATGCTATTAGAAACAAGACTCCTTATAAAATGTGGTATGGCCACATTCCTTCGGTAAAGCATCTCAGGGTCTTTCATTCCACTTGCTACGCCTTGATACCAAAGGTACAAAGAGACAAAATTGGTGCAAGGAGTCATAAGTGTATATTCTTTGGGTATTCAAATACATCCAAAGCATACCATCTCTATGATGAAGTTATTAAAATGTTTGTTGTATCTAGAGATGTAATCTTTCTTGAATCTTCCAAAGCTGACAATGTTGTTGAGCAGCAACTTGATCGCTTGGATAGATTCAAACATGCAAAATAGTTTCAAGAATTTGATAATTAGATTCCCCATCTTGAAGGGGGGATTCCTATATTGGATCATTCTATGGAATCTTCTTCTGAAGCACTCTCTCCCCCACATGGAGATCCAACCACTGATGACACTTTGAGTGATGTGATTGATGAAATTGCGAGACTCAATCTTGATTCAGTCCCTACTCAGTCAACTGAGCAGTTTGGACCATCTCAAAAAGTACCCCAAAATGGATGACAAAGGCACTTGAAAGTGTTCATCCTGATGAGGTTGGAAAGTCAGGAACAAGAAATTAAACTAAGAAAAATGGAGGTGATGTAGATGATTATGATACACATATTCATATGGATGTTTCTTATGATTGTGAACTGAATTTATCTACAGATTTTGAACCAACTTCCTTCAAATAATCCTCTTCTCATGATGAATGGAAAGAATTAATGCATAAGGAGTATGATGCCTTGACAAAGAATAACACTTGGAAGCTGGTTGAACCTCCATGTTACCGGGAATAGTGTCCACTCGGAGCTGCTATTCCCACTAAGACTGGTAGCTATCTTAGAAACAAACAAGTAAAGTCTACTTTCGCTTTCCTTTATGAAAATAGATAAGAGTGGAACAAAGGAGACCAACCTTAGTCTTGCGCTTGGTT
>APFE031176850.1:0-19053 GCA_000404065.3 Pinus taeda
TACATTAGAAAAGTTAAAGTCAATAAATAGGTCTTTTAAAAAAAGGGTATGATGCAGAATAACCAATTTTTTAAATCAGCGTGAAAATCACTACCATTCTAAAACACAATGTACATAAAATAAATTAAAAAAAATTAAATGCCAAAAACTATGCTTTAAAAAAAACATGTGTGCCCTGCATCACCCCTTTTCAAAATCGGGTCACTTTTTTGCTATCTCTACAAAAGAGGTAACATTGTCAGTTCCCGTTTCAAAATTTACATTGTTCACTCTTTCTCTTTTCTTATTAGACCATTTTTTCATATTTTCGTTCTTCTATTTGGCTTGTTGGTTGCATATCTAGGCCTTCCTAATCACTTGATCCATGATTGTCAAGTTATCATACTCAATCTTTTCCTCAATGGAGAGTGGAAGACAACCCAAGAACTATTGTACTTTTTATTTTTACCATCTCATCCATAGTCACTTGCCCTAACTTCAAATTATGCAATTTTTTCACTTTGTTGTCAAAATATCATTTTGTTAGCTATTTTTCCTTAAAAAATTGTTAGAACTCTTCCCATTCAACTACCCTTGCTTCCAAAATATGAATGAATCTCATCTCCTCCCACTAGAGGGGATCCTTCCCTTGCAACTAATAGGTGGAAAACTTAGCTTTTAACTCAATAGAGTAATCATATACTTGGAAATATTGGTTAGTATTCAATTGCCAAGCTTTAGTAGCCTCTTCATTTTCCCCATCAAAGGTCAGGGGTCATATCATTCTAATTTCCCCTTGAAGTTCTACTTTTTGTTTCTTCACTAATTTAGGTTGCCTTTTTGAAGAACTATTCTCTTCTATGCCTTCCAACCCCTCCTCCTTATTTTTTCCTACCCATCCTCCAAATGTCTTTTGGAGGTTTCACCATAATTTTCCTCTTTTCTAATTGTCTACAGCAGGGTTTGATTTTTCTATTAATTTTTTTGTAAGAATCTCCTACTCTGCAATTTCCTTTAAAATTCTTTGTGACTTTATCTTAATTGTATCAGTTGATTCTATAGGATTATCATCATTCTTCATAATTCTATGTTATGTTCTTGCATTTGTTGTCCCAATTGCAAATAAATTTCATCTTCAACCACTTGAGTTCTTCCTTGTGATTCATTCATTGATGTAGTATTAAAGAATTTTTATATTTGACTTCCTTCTCTTTTCTATGTACAAAAACATTAATGAATTAATTAATTAACATAATGGACTGAAGTTATAAGTGTTGAAACCTAGCTCAAAAAACAAAAACTTTTTTTTCCTTTACAATGGAAGATATTACTTTTAAATCTTCACTTTCCTGGTTATTTAGGTTCTAACTGCTCATTTTGATTACAAACATATCTAAATAGTTGTGGGAGAAGAGTTCATTCCACATTTTAATTATCAAGTCCAATATTTACATTTCTCCCTATAGATATATTATATATATATATATATATATATATATAATATATATATTATATATATTAATATATAAATATATAGAGACATTTATTGGGCTCTTAATATTTTGGGTTGAAAATCACTATGTTGATCCATTAAAAAGGAGGGGTATTTTCTTCTTTAATCACCCGTTGATAAAATATAAAACATTTTATAAAAACATATCTAAATAAGTTTGGTGGGAGAGAATTTCCATTCCACATTTTAGTTATCAAGTTCCAATATTTACATTTCTCCTTTGATATATAATATATAATATATATTAGGCTCTTAATATTTGTTGAACTCATTATGTGATTATTAAAAGGAAGGGTTATTTTTCTTCTTTATCACCTGATACATATAACATTTAAAAAAACTTGTGGTATTGCATAATATGTTTATATTACCTTGATAACACATAATTCCACATACCCAACATTGTTGTACACTATAAACACCTAATACATTATCCCCATAACTTGTTATAAGGCACAATTTATGAGAATCAATATGTCTTAGCGCCTCACTAGCATATTACATGTGGTATTTTATTTACATATGAACATAAAGGTGCTCATACTTAGTTTACACAATTTATATTGATAGTTTTCGTTGTTCTCTCACAGTTCATGTTCCTTCAATCCCGTTGGTGACAACTATGGTTTCATTAATGACCATCCCTCATATCTATGTGGACTTGGTCTCGCTGGAATTCTCAACATCGTAGCTCTTTTATTAGAATAGATGGCGGAGATTTCTTGACTGGGGGTTAGAAAATTTACCCCACTACACCCTGTCTTCACCACCTCATTAATTTTGCGTCTATTTGAGAATGAGTATGGATTTGCACTAAGCAGAAACCCTACTATACATCTGACTTATTTTGGTTAATTGACTATCTTTTCACAGGTGAACCCCTTCAAGCTTTATTGTGGAGAGGTGTCTATGTAATTTAGCAGTAAAAATTTAGGTATGAATCTTATTCATGTGTCTTCTAGCTAGATTTGATTACATTATACGATAGATATTTTTACTTTCCCATCTTTAATCTCATATTTACAAATTTTCTAGGGTCGACACATTTCCTTTTAAGGAATGTGGCATGGATTCTAAAATAACCCTTTATACCACTTTGTGGCCACTACTGGAAACTATTCATGGTTTCCATTAGGGATTCGAGGTATGTCTTTGGTTTATTGACTGTAACTATTGTTATTGACATATATTTCTCTTAACCTATCACAACTTTCTTCTAATTGAAAACCCTCATTTTCTTTTGCAATATTACCCATGGAAATCCATCTTGTCCTTGGCTATCACAGTTAAGGGATACCCCAAGTCCCAATATTTTCTTATCTCTTTAGGAACATGTTATTTATGAGTTCCACTAACAAACCCTGGTCTCTCTGAACTCAAGTATGTTAGAATTTTGCATTGGCTTATCATGTGAAAGGGTTTATCAAGACTTTGCACTTTATTTTTATTTGAATTCAAGAATGAAAGATAGAATTACATAACAATTACAAATCAATTTCTTGTTTTTCTTGAGTTACATTGGAACTTTGCCTTCGACTTAGGTCTATATATTTTCCTTGGTTTCTTCATTATTGGAATAAGTAATGAGTAAAATACTTTTTGTTTCCTAAGAAATTTCTCCTTAGAAAATTAATGTAATAATTACCTCGCTCCCATATAGCTGTTTACTCTTATTCACGAAATATATGCAATACATCTTTTGTTTCTAGCTTACTTATTCATTCATGAAAAATGTTTCTTTCTGCAGCATATACAAATATTTTTAACATTAATGGATGTTGAATACCTTTATTTCTCTTTTCTTTGTATTACTAAGCATGCACAATTAGGAAAGCTTGATACAATTTTCTTTTGGTCGCTTTCTTGGCATCGTCTCCACAGAGTATATTTTCTAATGCATTGAGTTTGCATGTATATCTATATAGTACAACCAATGTGTAATTCGTTTACAATGTTTATAAACTATAGGTATTTATATATTCTCCTATTTTTCTAGCGCATGGCACTAATGTTACCTATAGGCGAGAACTATTTCTAGTCCCTATGACCTATCTTATTTGACTGAAGATCAACCTAAAATAAAAACCATATGAAGTATTCCTCTTTGGGTTTAGAGGGTTCTACCACGAGTCTAATCTGAACTTATCCTACAATACTAAATAATTTACCATGAAATATGTATACAGAGTTTATGAACAAAGAAACATTCTTTCTCAAAAGCAATTCATCTAATAAAATATAATTTTTTATGTTTTGTCTAATCCAATTTGACGTATATACTCCTATCTTTAAATTTACCTTCCTACCAGTTAGCTTAATTTCTAACAACAAGCATCATTTTCTTGTTTTTTTACACACATCTACAATGCATTTTTCCTCTTACCTGTACTTTCCTCCTGACAACCTACGTCCAAAATCTCAGTCATATACCATTCATTTCACTAGAAATTTCTACTTACCTCTAACTTGGGCTACTTTTTCTAGGTGTTCCTTAAGAATCATGCCAAAGAGTTCAAAGTTCCTCCCAACCTTTAACTTTCCTCTACATGTAGTTCGCCTCGATTTTGTTGAAAATACTAAGAGGGGGGCTGAATCAGTATTTCTTTTCAATTTTTCCTTTTACCGACAAAATCATTTATATATGGAACATAGAAATAGATAATTGGAATAAATGCTTTTATTAATATAATTTGTCCAATAATATAGATACAATATATAAATGGTTGCAATCAGTTGTCAAGCACCAACTTGGACTTTTCTGAGTCTCCAACCTCTAGAGCACCAACTCTATTTTTCCATGGCAACAATCTTGGACTTAGGAGCACAAACTCCCAAGGACTCCAATCCTTTCAGTTCTGAGGCTTTAATGCCACGGTATCCAACCCTTTATTGTAAACTATTAGAATCTATTTTTGTTGTATTTCTTTGCTCCCAAAAATGCTAATCTTATGATTCGCTTTTGTTCTCTTGCTTCTTCTGCCTATGCGTCAACTTCAATTCTCCTACTTCTTCCACCTCTACCTGACTTTCAGCTTCCTCTAGCTCTGACTCTTCACACGTACACTTTCCTTGTTTCTTTTCCTAATTTATATATTCCTGATGTCTCTGACCATTGATTTCCTCTTTCTGCTAGCTCTTCGGCTTCCTCAATGCTCGCTTCATCCTTCAGCTTCCTTCCTTCGGTCACTTTAGCTTCCTTTATGCTCGCTTGTCCTTCGGATTTCCGAATCCTTCGGTCGCTTTAGCTTCCTCTACGCTCGCTTTTCCTTCAGCTTTTTGGATCCTTCGGTCGCTTTAGCTTCCTCTGCGCTCATTTGTTATTCGACTTCTTGGCTTTCAGCTTCCTCTATCTCTTCGAAGTCACCAATACTCCAAGGACACGTTAATTCAATAGAGAGGGAAAAAATACAAAGAAAAAATGTTGCATATTAAAACTATAATAGAGAGTCCATTCTTTTCAATAATAATATTCATACACTTGACTTTATTGTTTACGGAGGGATTGTACCAATCAGGGAAGCCCCACATGCCATGTCACAATTGCAATCGCAATCGCAATTGTTCAGCGCAACTAAACTATCAGAAGTGTTTATTTATGCATTTGGCCTTAAGAACCCCGGGCAATAAATTTAATGGAATACACAAAAATACATGGAAAAACTCGACCGAACGCTTAAGGCAGGGCTTCAAATGCATTACGCCCGCATCTATAACTTCATCGGGTCTGCTGTGTAATTGCAATCATAATTTATAGCCCCATCCCTTTATAACTTGCAATAGATAACGTCTGACATGGCATACATGATATAGCATTAGGATGTGTTATAATAGGACCATCGGGTTCGCAACATATATCGCAATTGACAGTTTCAATGCAGCAAGGCCTTAAGCACTTGCGATATGGTGGATGTGATATAGTATTAAGTCATATTGCAATGTTGTAGCAAGTTTGCATACTTTATCGCAATCGTTGCTTTTGGGGGTGACAACCCTTTGTAACTTGTGATATGAGAGTTCCGATAAGCGAACTCGATATAGCAATAGGGTATGTGTATTATCGCATCTACATAATATATATGTATTTCACTCTTCCTTTATGTCCTCCGCTCTTTTACTCTTCCACATATATATGTATTCCGCTCTTCCCTTATATCCTCCGCCCTTTGTACTCTTCCGCTAGATCTTCTTTGGCATATATTACTCCCAATACTCTCGATATGGCTCCTCCAACATTACTCCTCCTTAATCTTCCACTCTGATAGCTTTGTTTATCCTCCTCCGATAGCTTTGTTTATGCTCCTCCAATCTGTTCTGCTTTGATATTCTGCAATACTCCTCTAATGTGCTAAATCGTCTTTTAATGAATTCCTCCGCCTCCGATAGTCTCTCCAATGACTTGAATGTCTTGGCTTTCCTCTTGTTTCTCCTCATGGCTTCTTGCTCCTAGAATATTGCCATATTGACATCAATGAAAATCTATATCAACAATCTCCAACTTTGTTATTGATGGAAATATTCTTCTTCTCTCCCCCTTTGACATCAATGGAAAAGGAATGCATAAGGACTCCCTCTATCGAACTACTCCTGCTATCGTAAAACATCTTTATGAATCAACATAAGTGATGTTGAAGAGATAACCCCCATCTTTTGATGAAGATGTTCAAATGCTTCTTGAGGAAGAGGTTTTGTGAAAATATTAGCTATCTGCTCCTTAGTATTGATATATTCTAAGATTATGTTTTCTTCAACTACTTGTTCACGAAGGAAATGATACTTGATTGGTATTGTTTGGCCTTTGAGTGCATCACTGTCTTTGCTAAGACTGATAGCACTTGTGTTATCACAATAGATGGTAATTGGTTGATTTGTACCTATGTTGACATCTTTTAGAGCTTCCTTCATCCATAGTATTTGAGTACAATAGTCTACGAGAGCTATATACTCGGCTTCAGCTATGGATACTGATATGGATGTTTATTTTTACTGAGCCAAGATACTAAAAAGTCTCCTAGGAAGAATGCATTTCCACTAGTACCTTTTCAATCATCAATACTTCCAACTCAATCAACATCAGTGTATGTAATTATAGTAAGAGTTGAGCTCTCAGGGTACCAAAGACCAAAATCAAGAGTTCCTTTCAGGTATCTGAGAATTCTTTTTACAGCTAACATATGGGATTGTTTAAGAGCTAATTGAAATATTCCCACCATTCCTATTGCCTGCATAATATTGGGTCTCATAGTAGTTAAGTATAGAAGGACTCCAATTATTGACATGTAATGAGTTGCATCTACCAGAGGGGAGACATCATTTTTTCTCAATTTACAATTTGTGGTCATAGGTGTGCTCATGGGTGCACAGTATTCCATTCCATATCTTTTAAGCATGTCTTTAAGATATTTCGCTTGAGATATAAACAATCCTGCTATGGTTTGAGATACTTGTAGTCCAAGGAAGTAAGATAACTCTCCTATCATCGACATCTTGAATTCTTTTGACATGTTTTGAGAATATTCATGGCTCACCTCATCATTATTGCTAGAAAAAATTAGATAATCAACATAAACAAGTGTGACTAGTAACTTACCCTCATCTCTCTTTATGTAGAGATTACTTCCTGCCACTCCCTTCTTGAATCCTTGTTGTTGTAGATAGTGATCCAATCTTCCATACTAGGCTCTAGGAGCTTGTTTCAACCCATATAATGCCTTTTTCAACTTACAAACTAAGTCTTTTCCTTTGATTACATCAAACCTTCTTGTTTCTCCATGTAGACTTCTTCCATGAGTTCCCCATTCAGAAATGTTGATTTTACGCCCATTTGATAGATTTTGGATCCTTTTGAGCAAGAAAATGCCAAGAACATCCTAATAGCTTCCACATGAGCTACTGGTGCAAATGTTTCTTCAATGTCAATTCCTTAAATTTGTGAATAGCCTTTACAAACAAGCCTTACCTTGTTTCTGATGATTTGTCCATCTTCATTCATTTTGATTTTGAATACCCACTTGGTTCCTGTTATGCTTTTGTCCTTTGGATGAGAAACCAGCTCCCATGTCTCATTCTTCTAAATTTGGGACATTTCTTCTTGCATGGCTTTTACCCAATGAGGATCCTTGCTTGAGTAAATGTTTCTGGTTCTATCATGGATAGAAGAGAAATATCATTTTTCTTTGGTGTACTTTTCATCTTTGAGTTTGCATCCCTTCATCTCTATTGCTAATAATCTGCTCTTCTCGGTGATATTTTTGGAGAAACTTCATCTTTGAAGGGGTTTGAGGTGATTCTTTTTCCTCGGATTCTTCTTGATCTATTTCTTCTTTTTCAGGTTCTTCTTCTTCAATGATAGGATCAGCTTCATGTTTTTCAATTTCCTTTTCTGGAAGGTCTTCATCAATCTTTACATCAATGCTTTCCACTATTTTCTTTAGTCGATTATTGTAGCACTTGTAGGCTTTGCTCTATGTAGAGTATCCAAGGAAGATCCCTTCATTAACCTGAGAATCAAACTTTCCAAAAATCTTGAACTACTTTACTGAAGCAAGTCTTCCTTTCCATAATTCATAAGGTTTTTTTCATAATTTAGTCTTAATTGAGTTTGATTCAAGATATAGACAGTTGTCCCAATTGCTTCTCTCCAGAATTTTGGCTACAAATCAGCTGCTAATAACATTTTTCTTGCCATTTCTTGAATTGTTCTATTTCTTCTTTCAACTACCCCATTTTTCTTGGGTGTTCTAGCAGCAGAGAGTTCTCTTTTAATTCCATGTATTTTATAGAATTCATTAAATTCTTTTGATGTGAATTCTCCTCCTCCATCTATTCTGGGGCACTTAATCTTTGAGTCCTTTTCATTTTCTACAAGAGCTTTAAGATTCTTAAAACACTCAAATGATTCATATTTATATTTTATAAAATATATCCACATCATTCTATTATAGTCATCAAAAAATAAATAAAAATACCTTTCTCCTTGGAGTGTCAGATTTCTAGTTGGTCCACATAAATCAGCATGGATGATCTCCAAATGATTTGATGTAGAAAAATCCTTGGTCTTGTGGTTGGTTTGGATTTTCTTTCCAAGTTGACATGGACCACATGTTCCTTGATTTGGTTTGAATAACTTTGGGATGTCTTGTACTTTTTTAATCTTGCTGGTATTGATCAAGTTCTCGAAGCTTGTATGTCCAAGTCACTTGTGCCACAACCAACTATCATCTATTTGACTTAAGTAGCATTTATCTTCTTGAATCTTGTTTAGAATGTAGATGTTGTCTGGTGTTCTAACCCCTTTTGCCAGAAATTCCCATGAGGAAGAGTTCCTTATTTCACAGTCTTTGGCGCTAAAGACAACATTATGTCCTTGATCACAAATTTGGCTAACACTCAGGAGGTTTTGTTTGAGCCCATTTACTAGCAGAGCATTTTGAACTAATAAGAGTAATTGTTCCTTTTCCAACAATTTTGGCAGATACACTTCCAAAGGATACATTTTCCTTCCTTTTTTTTCTATGAGACAAATTTCCTTTTGTCACCTGTCATGTTTCTAGAGCACCCACTATCCACAAACCAATGATTTTCATTACTTTGAGCATATAGAGCTAGGCCACCTTTATCCGTGTTGGTATTCCCACTTCTTGGTTTTCCTCTTTTGAGTGGGCAATTTTTTTCATAATGTCCATTATTATTACATAATGAGAAAATTAGACTAAATTTGGTCAAGGGATCAAAATAATTGTAGGTCTTGATTTGTCCCTACCTTTTGGGGCCATATGGTTTGTTTATTTGATCCTTTAGTTTTGGTGTTTCATTCTTGTGAGCCATGCAATCTCTAGCTTGATGACCAAAATTTTTACAATAGAAACAATGTCCAAAAAAGATAGTTTTGTACCTGTTGTAATAGCCATCATTTGAATCAACATTCTTCCTTGGAATTACTCCTTCATTCTTTGGATTTGAGATGGGCCTTTGATGGAATAATGGTTTGTATGTGTTGTAATATCCATGATTCGAACCCACATTCTTCTTTGGAGTTATTCTCTCTTTGTTCTTTCGAATTGGGATGAGCCTTTGATGAAATAATCTTTCTTCCTTTGGGTGCTGGAAAGTGCATCGACATAGGTTTTTGCACTATTCTTAGTGCTTAATGATTATCCTTTAAAACCCATTTTAGATTTTTCATGTTAAGGTTTTTGATTATTTAGGATAGTCTCAAGTATTTGAGAGCTTTTCCAACCCTTTTTAACTTGCTCCAATTCCATCCTTAGAAATAATATTTTGGCTTCATGTTCTTTGCAAGTTTCTTCTTTTTCTTTTAGCCTTGTTTACAAGAGATCTTCCCTTCTTTTTGTTTCCTCGTTTTCTAACTTAAGAGAGATGATTTTATTCTGTAATTTCTCATTTTCTTCAATCGCACTTATTATCAATTCATCTACATTTTGGACCTTCTAGCCTTAAGTCATCATCATTTTCGAATGCCATGAATAATGTTTCTTGTCTTTTAGCATGGTCACTTTCTTCATCTGATTTCTTTCTGATGACTACAAATTCATCTTCATCAAACTCATCTTGCTTAGATAAGAAGTTCTTCTTGTTGATCCCTTTCTTTTTGTATAAACATTCTTTTAGAATTTTCTTCATCATCACTATCATGCATATGAGGACATTTTGCAGCATAATGACCCAATTTTACACATTTGAAACAGATAAGAGGGTACATGCCTTTTAGCTTAGATCCTTTCATCAACTTTCGTACAAATTGCACCAATTCAGATTCCACATCGGAGTCATCACTACTGACATTCCTTTCTTTACCCTTTTTTTATTTTGAAGACTTGAATGTTGTGTATTTGGAGCTTGGGCCACATTTTCTCATCTCATAGGTAGTGAGGGTTCCATGGAGTTCATCCATCTTGAGAGTATCTAGATCATTTGTTTCTTCTATGGCACTTATTTTGGAGTCAAATCTGTCTAGGAGAGATCTTAAGACCTTTTGAAGAATGGTACTTTCTTCAATGTTTCGTCCAATCCTTTAAGAGAGTTGACCACTTTAGCTACTCAAAGAAAGTATGATGCAATATCTTCTTCATCATCCTTTTTCAGACTTTCAAATTCCCTTCTGTGGGTTTGAAGCTTTGCCTTCTTGAATTTTGAGTCCCCATCGTATAAGCTAATTAGCTTATCCCACATTTCTTTGGTAGAGTTACAATTCATGACTTTTGTAAATTTGGAATCAGTGATTCCACTAGTGATGGAGTTTAAGGATTTTGCATTTGCAATGTAGGCTTTCCTCTCATTTAGAACTAAATGTCAGACTTCAAGTCCAAGGGACATTAAATAGTACGTCATTCTATTTTTCCAGAAACCAAAATTGGTGTCATCGAACAGAGGAGGTCTTCTTGATGCTTCATGATTTCTCATCATGACTACGAATATTTATTCAAGTTGTTAGGCTAATATGAAGAAGCTCACTCTGATACCAATTGTTGGAAATATTGGGGTGGTGAATAAATATTTCTTTTCAATTATCCTTTTTACTAGCAAAATCATTTATATATGGAACACAGAAATAGATAGCTGGAATAGATGCTTTTATTAATATAATATGCGCAATAAAATAGATATAATATATAAATGGTTGCAATCAGTTACCAAGCACCAACTTGGACTTTTGTGAGGCTCCAACCTCCAAAGCACCAACTTTGTTTTTACAAGGAAACAATCTTGGACTGAGGAGCACTAACTTCCAAGGACTCCAATCTTTCTAGTTCTGAGGCTCCAACCCCACGGGCTCCAACCCTTTATTGTAAATTGTCAGAATCTATTTTTACTATAGTTCTCTTCTCCCAAACCTGCTAGGCTTATGATTCACTTTTGTTCTCCTACTTATTTCGCCTGTCCTGAACTTCGGTTCTCCTACTTCTTCTGCCTCTGCCTAAACTTTGGCTTCCTCTAACTCTGACTATTCACACACACACTTTCTAGCTTCAAATATATATATATATATATATAATATATATAATATTATATATATATATTATATATATATATATATTCCTAATGCCTCTCAATATTGGTTTCCTCTTTCCACTCTCTCTTCAGCTTCCTCAATGCTCGCTTGATCCTTCGGCTTCCCTCCTTCAGTTTCTTTAGCTTCCTATGCGCTCACTTGTCCTTTAGCTTTCTTGATCGGTCGGTCGCTTTAGCTTCCTACACGCTTGCTTGTCCTTTAGCTTTCCTGATCGGTCGGTCGCTTTAGCTTCCTCTGCACTCGCTTGTCCTTCGGCTTCTCGGCTTTTGGCTTCGTCTGTCTCTTTGAGTTCACCAATACTCCAAGAACACGTTAATTCAAAAGAGAGGGCAAAAATACAAAGAAAAAATGTTGCATATTATAACTATAAAAAAGAGGCCCTTCTTTTCAATAATAATATTCATACATTGGACTTTATTGTTTACAGAGAGATTGTACCAATCAGGGAGGCCCCACATGCCACATCACAATTGCAATTGCAAACACAGTTGTTCATGCCCACTAAACTATAAGAAGCCTTTATTTATACATTTGGCCCTAAGAACCCCAGGCAATTCACTTATTGGAATACACAAAAATACCTTGAAAACACGACTGAATGCTTAAGGCCAGACTTCAAATACATTATGCCTGCATCTATAACTTCACTAGGTCTGTTGTGTAATTGCAACCACAATTTATAGCCCCATCCTTTTATAACTTGCAATAGATAACTTCCGACATGGCACACGCGATATAGCATTAGGGTGTGTTGTAATACGACCATTGGGTCCACAACACATATCGCAATCGACTTTCAATGCGGCAAGGCCTTAAGCACTTGTGATATGGCAGATGCGATATAGTATTAAGTCATATTGCAATGTTGCAGTGGGTCTACATACTTTATCGCAATCGGCGCTTTTAAGGGTGACAACCCATTGTAACTTGCAATATGAGAGTTCTGATAGGTAGATGTGATGTAACAATGGGGCAGTGTAGATGGTTCATTTACGTCTGTGTATTCTGCTCTTCCTCTATGTCCTCTACTCTTTGTAATCTTCCGTATATATATGTATTCCACTCTTCCTCTATGTCCTCCACTCTTCATACTCTTCCCCTAGTTCTTCTTTGTTATATATTACTCCCAATACTCCTGATATGGCTCCTCGAACATTACTCCTCAATCTTAAGTTACGATAGCTCTGTTTATGCTCCTCTGATATGTTCTGCTTTGATATTTTGTAATACTCCTCTGATGTGTTAACTCCTCTTTTGATGAATTCCTCTGCCTCCTATAGTCTCTCCAATGGATTGACTATCTTGGCTTTCTTTTGGTTTCTCCTCATGGCTTCTTGCTCCTAGAATATTGCCATATTGACATCAATGACAATCTATATCAATAGATTTTTCCCTCCAAATGTCAAGTAAACCAAGACGATTTATGGAGGTATTTCCTCCTACGCTATGCAACATTTTGCATCCACAGAATCCATTGCATAGTATTTCTCTTCTAGCCTACAACTATTGAGGTGGTCAGGATTCTCTTTCTTTCCTTTTTCTATGAAATTCAGGATTCTTCTTTCCTGATTAGCAAAACTAGTAAGTTCATACTAGTCATACATATGGACACACAAAACTAGAAGAAGAGAGTTCTCATTTTTATTTTTATTTTTCTCATCCTCTCCTTCTTCGGAGAAACCAATTTGTTAATTTTTTGCTCTAATAGTTATAGGTTAATCTCTTGTGATAGGATCTAAGATAATCCTGAGAGAATTTAACTCTTTTAACAAATCCCATTAGTTAGTTTCATCATGTTAGAAAATAAAACAAACATGAAGCACATGTTGATTATTACATCTCCCCTCCCCTTAAAATGTGACACCATCATCGATCTTAGTTCAACATCAATAGCTAAATAAATAGCCTAGGATAAGACTTCTTCGTTTCTTCTTCCATGTCTTACGTAGCCTCTTCAAGACCAAAGTGATCTCTTTCTCTTTAACCTAAACAATTAATTGATTCCAGAGTATAATATCCCTTTGGTCCAAAACATACAATGGTTCAGGAATGGTGTGACCATTACCATGAATGGTGTGACCAATGACTACAAAATGTTTATCACTAGGATAAATGCAAGAGATAAAATCCCAAAGTTTGAAGAATTGACAAGAATATTAATGCAAGAAGAAGAAAGAAGATTGACTCTGAAGCCCCAAACTGCAGATCTTACGTTGATGGTGAAAAATAACTTCTTCAAAGGAAAAGGAAATCCGCAACAATAGAATGAAGGAAACTCACAGAAAAGACCAAATGAAACTCAAGGTATGCATCCAAATAGAAACAAATCTGTAATTAAATATTTTTATCGCAGCAAACTTGGTCATATAGCTAAGGGGTGCAAGAAGAAGAAATATCATGAACAACAATAGAAGAAAAAATGACATGCAGTTCATCTTGCAAATGATAATCATGAGCAAAACTTTAGATTTTTCATGGGAGACTATGATGAGAATGTTGATACAGACATCTAGTATGTAGATTCAGGAGCATCAAGACATATGATGGGGAACAAGCAATGGTTCAAAGATTTTAAAGAAATCAACAATAGAGCACAAATCTACCTAGGTGATGATAGAATTCATCAGATCAAAGGGTGTGAAATTATTTGTCATTTTTCCTAATGGCACTCTAAGACAAATTCATAATTTCATCTATGTGCTAGTGTAACAAAGAACTTGATTTTTGTATCCATGATCACAGATCAAGATCTTCAAGTTGAATTTTTTAAATCTAATTGTTATATTAAAGATCTGTTAGATGGCATGAATATTATTGCTACAGGAATTTGAACAGGAGGTCTGTACAAATTGAATGTAAGACCAACACCAGTTTGAGATTTTACACTAGTGAGTTTGACTAAGAAGAGTTGTGGCATCAAAGATTTCGTCATATCAACTACAATGATTTGTTGTTACTTCAGAAAAAGGAAATGGTAAAAGATTTTCATATGTTAAAACAAGTGCATAATCGTTGTGATTCTTGTACACTAGGAAAGATGCATAGAGAGGAATTCCATGTTTGAGTAGAGAAGAAACAAAGAGACATACTTGAATTAGTTCACACAGATCTTTGTGGACCCATGGAAACAAAGTCATTAGGAGGTGCACTGTATTTTTTACGGTTTATTGATAACTGGACAGTTTTCTTGGGTATTTTTTTTTAGTAAGAAAAGTCACACATTTAAATACTTTAAGCAGTTCAAAAATATGATTGAAAAGAAAACAGGGAAGCATATAAAAATTATCTGCTCCAATCAACGGGGTGAATAAAAAAGGATGAACTTATAAAGTGTTGTAAGGACCCTAGGATATTACAACAATTCACAGTACCCCATACTCCTCACCAGAATGAACGTAAGGAAAAAACAAAACATTAGTGGAATATGCTAGGAGCATGTTGAAAGGTAAGGATCTTTCTAATGGTTTTTGGGTTGACACATTGAATACTGCAGTTTATTTGAAAAATAAGAGTCCTACAAAGAGTCTTGAGTTTAAAACTCCTTATGACGCATTATATGGATTTAAACCTGCATTAAAACATTTAAAAGTGTTTGGTTCTAAAGAAAGCCATCAGATGTACCTTTATACGGGATTGTTCACAACATAAAGCTTATAGATTATTTAATCCCTCTAGTCACAAGATTTTTGTTAGTAGAGATGTCATATTCCATGAGTAGGATCATGAAGAATCTAATAAGCATAATGAGGGATGGGATATTCCATTAGTGGAAGAAAGCTAAGAAACAAGAAACAACCAGGATAGGGAAAAAAAGGCAGAAGAATAGAATTCAGATACAACATATAAGCTGAGTCCAGCAAAGAAAACTCGGAGTAGGTCATAAGCTACACCGGTGCTTAGAAAATCAGTTAGGCACACTCAATTTCCTACTAGATACAAGGAAAATTCTTTCATAACTAGTATGATGAATAAGGAAGAAAATGAATGTAGTGAATGGAAAACAACTATGGAGAAGGAATACCAATATATAATCAAGAACAACACTTGGGAGGTTGTTGATCCTAAAGGGAAACAAATAATAGGTTGTAAATGATTGTATAAACCAAAGATTAATGTAGATGGAACCCTAGATAAATTAAAAGCTAGATTGGTAACAAAGGGTATTCACAAAAAGAAGGCATTGATTATGAAGAAACATTTTCCCCCATAGCTAAACTAAATACCATTAGAATGTTAATTGCTTTAGCTACTAAGAAAAGTTGGATGATTCACCAACTAGATGTAAACTCTGCATTTTTAAATGGAGAATTGAAAGAGGAGGTTTATTTAGAGTAACCTAAGGTGTTTGTGGAGAAAGGGAAAGAAAATTTAGTCTATAGATTAAAGAAAGCTCTTTATGGACTAAAACAAGCACCGAGGTCCTGGTATGAAAATATTGATTCATTTTTTCTGCAACTTGGCTCACACCTTTGGGGTGATTACATGGACCTAACACATAAGTTTTTTAGAGTCCTGATTCATGCATCAACCACTTTATTATCATTTCCTTTTATGTGCGTAATATCAAAATCATAGTCAATTAAAAATTCCATCCTCCAAACTTGTTTAGAGAAAAAAATATCTCCAAGCTTGTTCAAGGGAAAAAATATTTTAAACTTATGTGATCATTGATCAAAATAATATTTTTCTTAATTAATTAATGCATCCACTACGACCTCTAAATATTATATTGCATACTTCTTTTTGTGTTCCTTCCACTTCCATAATTCATAAGATATTAATAAAATCGCAGAACTTTCCTAAGGCTTTTCAAATAAGCAAAAAGCATTTGTCCACACCAAATTTTCTTTATATAGATTAAGAAAGAAAAACAAATGACATTATAGCACAATTATCCAACTACTCATTACCAACCAAATATAGTAAATAATTTTAGTAAATAACATATTACAAAACATGAAACTTGAAAAAAAAAAAATCATTAAATACTTTTTTATACAGTGTTAATAGCTAGGATTACATAATCACAAGATGGAATTCGAGGCGACTTCGCAGTTAAAAATTCTTCAATAATACTCAAATTAATGTACCAAAAGATTGGAAATACAAATATGCAAAAGCACTGAAATGCTGACTGCACCCTACCCCTAGCCAATAGTAAATGGAAATTCAATCTTACTAGTCACCGATAAGAGAGATATTCACATTCCAAAGTACCAGGACAATGCAAGCAAACAGGATAGTACATAAACTAAACATCACATTAAATATGATCCCAATCATCCAACAAACTCAAAGAGTTGCCTGAAAATAGATTCCTCGACAATGTAAACAAAGAGAACCACAATTGAATACTTATAATCACATTTTGATGGTTTACTGTAGATGTGCCATGTCTCTTGAAATTAAAAAACAAATCAATAACAAATAATTTGTCCACACAGTATTTCTCATAGGAATCTCCGTGCTTGCAGTTGTTGTAATTGTAGCTGCTCAGAATAAGAGTGACGTTGCCACTGTGGTATTGCTGGTTGAAATTGATAACCGACGGTGTTTCTATTGCCATTTGGATTTATTATATTGACAACGAGATTTACGGGTGGAGTTTGCGGTGGTGGGGGAGCGTAAATAGAGTAGGGTGCGTGAGGGTATCCTGCATATTCATATCTAGGCAGGTATTGCTCTGGATAACCATAGGGTATCCATTATTAGCCATATCCATATGCGACTCCTTGCTGCTGCGGTGGTTGTGTCACCATCGCCATATTGTTGTTTGTACCAATTCCAACGTTGATACTGGGATTTGAACTCGATCCAACATTGACAACCACATTTACGGGTGGAGCTTGCGGTGGTGGGGGAGCGTAAATAGAGTAGGGTGCGTGAGGGTATCCTGCATATTCATATCTAGGCAGGTATTGCTCTGGATAACCATAGTGATATCCATAACCATATGGGTATCCATTATTAGGTCCATATCCATATGCGACTCCTTGCTGCTGCGGTGGTTGTGTCACCATCGCCATATTGGTGTTAAATCCATGTCCATATGACACTCCTTGCTGCTGCTGTGCTTGTGTGACCATTGCCATATTGTTGTTTGTACCAATTCCAACGTTGATACTGGGATTTGAACTCGATCCAACATTGACAACCAGATTTACGGGTGGAGCTTGCGGTGGTGGGGGAGCGTAAATAGAGTAGGGTGCGTGAGGGTATCCTGCATATTCATATCTAGGCAGGTATTGCTCTGGATAACCATAGTGATATCCATAACCATATGGGTATCCATTATTAGGTCCATATCCATATGCGACTCCTTGCTGCTGCGGTAGTTGTGTCACCATCGCCATATTGGTGTTAAATCCATGTCCATATGACACTCCTTGCTGCTGCTGTGGTTGTGTCACCATCGCCATATTATTGTTTGTACCAATTACAACGTTGATACTGGGATTTGAAGTCGATCCAACATTGACAACCAGATTTACGGGTGGAGCTTGTGGTGGTGGGGGAGTGTAAATAGAGTAGGGTGCGTGAGGGTATCCTGCATATTCATATCTAGGCAGGTATTGCTCTGGATAACCATAGTGATATCCATAACCATATGGGTATCCATTATTAGGTCCATATCCATATGCGACTCCTTGCTGCAGCGGTGGTTGTGTCACCATCGCCATATTGGCGTTAAATTCATGTCCATATGACACTCCTTGCTGCTGCGGTGGTTGTGTCGCCATCGCCATATTGGTGTTAAATCCATGTACGTTTGAGGCCCCTTGCTGCTGCTGTGGTTGTGTCATCATCGCCATATTGTTGTTTGTACCGATTCCAACGTTGCTACTGGCATTTGAACTCGTTCCAGCATTAGTGTTTACATTAAAACTGGGATTTGAACTCGTTCCAACATTAGTGTTTGTACCAACACTTATTGCTGGTTGATTTTCCATTTCACGTACGTTTCACAATAACCACAAACAGATGCCTTAAAAGTTTTCCTTGAACTACCTTTTTCAAACCAGCCTTTTAGAGTGGAGCCTGAGTACTAACAGTGATGTGTAAGCTTAATCAATGTAGTTTATGAAAACATCTATTCAAAACATGCCACCCATGTACTATCGGAAAGAGAAAGACGCAGTATTGTTTAAGAAATACTGCCAAAAAAGCGAAAAAAAAAAAAAAATAGAACATAGTCTCCATACCTTCAACGTTATTGGTTTAACGAAAAGTCTCTGAAGTGATTGGTATTCACCACAATAAAACCTCCTGACCCAAAATGCGAATAGCTCTGACCGTCAGTAAATAAAATCGAACCTTCCCGGGCGGACTTGTCAATAATCGTTTATCTAAATTCTCCATTTGTATGTAGAATGTATTAGAGATTGAATTTTATTCCACCCATGTAATTTGTGTCGGCTTAAATGGAAATGTCGAATATTATCAATATATTTCGGGGAGCAATGTTTCTTTCATTCGGATGTTGGTGGTCATTTTAAAGAAATAATTAATTTACATTTTCCTAGCCTGTGTT